>JAREIK010004206.1:0-43407 GCA_029783825.1 Sapria himalayana | reverse complement strand
AAAATAAATAGAATATTTAGCTATATCTATATATTATATATTTTTAGATAAGTAGATATCAATTAATATATAAATTACTAAACCTAAAATGATTCAGAAACAAAGTAAAATATATTACCATATAATAATTTTTTGTTTTTGATTTTTTTCTTCTTTTAATAAGTTTATCTATATTTTTTTGTTGAAAAATAATTTATATAAATTATATTTGTCTAACTTATAATTTATTTTGTATTTAATATTTAAATAAAAATAAACAAATAAATAATTAAAATGAATATTTAAAATTAAATAAAATAATAAAAATGAGATTTATTATTTATTATTTAGGATATACCTGTTTAAAAAATTTATCTATTTAGGGTTTTCGAGAATTAGAAGTTACTGATTTATGTATTTAACCATTTAATGGTTTATAGCTTTTATTTAAACAATGAAATAACAAAAAATTTATTTTTGATATTTTTTCAAATTTTTAAATGTCATAACATTTGAATATATAATAATTTTAAAATTTTTTAAAAATGTGAATAAAATATTTAGTGATAAAAATTATTATAATTATATATAATATAAACTAATATACATATTTTTATTAATAAAATTATATCAATTATCAAAAAATAAATTAATAAACATTTATTAATATGATAGATATAAATTAAAATATAATTAAAAAACTTAAAATGATTCAAAATCAAAGTAAAATTCATTACTAAATAATAATTTTTTTTTTTAGTTTTTGCATCATTTTATTAGCTTATTTTTTTTTTGTTGTAAAATATATTATTTAAATTATATTTGTCACTCATAAATTATTTTGTAATTAATATTTCTATAAATTATTTAAATTATATTTTAGGTTTACGTGTTTAAAGGTTTTAAGTATTTAGGGGCTTCGGGGTTTAAAAGTTTAGATATTTATGTATTTAGGCATTTAATAGTTTATAAGTTTTATTTAAACAATGATATAACAAAAATCTTATTTTTGTTATTTTTTATCATTTTTGAAGTTTATAACCTTTGAAAATATAACAATTTTTAAATTTTTTTTATATGTGCATACTATATTTAGTTATGATAATCTTAATTATTATATATCATGTTAATCCAATATAAACAATTATATTGATAGATATTGAATTAATGATCAAAAAATAAATTAATAAACTATTATTAAATAGATAGATATTTTTTAAAATATATTTGAAAAACGTAAATTTATTCAAATTCAAAGTAAAATATTATAGTAGATATAAATTTTTTTGATGTTTTGCTTCTTTTTATAAGTTTATATTTTTTGTTATTAAAAGTAAATTATTTAAATTATATTTCTCTTCCACATAATTTATTTTTAACTTATAATTTTATAAAAATAATCTAATAAATAATAAATATATATATATAAAAATTATAATGAATACAAATAAAATTGAGATTTATTATTTATTATTTAGGATATTATAGTTTAATGGTTTAAGTATTTAGGTGTTTTGGGGTTTAGTGATTTAAGTGTTTAGGCCTTTAGTGATTTATAGTTTTTATTTTAAGAATAAAAAAATAAAAAATTAAATTTTTTGATTTTTTTTAATTTTTGACGGTTATAACCTTTGAAAATATAATAATTTTTATTTTTTTTAAATGTTATCATAAAATTTAGTTATAATATTCTTAAATATTATATATAATGCAAACTCAATATAAATAATTTTATTAATCGATATTATAATAATGATCAATAAAAAATTAATAAACTATTATTAATAAGAATGAAATAAATTAAAATATAATTGGAAAAACTAAAATGATTAAAAATCAAAATAAAATATATTACAAAATAATAAATTTTGTTTTTAAAATTTTGCCTCTTTTTATAAGCATATATATTTTTTTTGATAAAAAATAATTAATTTAAAATAGATCTGTCTCACTAATAATTTATTTTGTAATTAATATTTTATTAAAATAAACTGATAAATAATTAAAATAAAAGTTTAAAATTACACTTAATAAAAATTTAAAAGAGATTTATGATTTATTATTAATGTATACCAATTTAATAGTTTAAGTATTTAGAAGTTTTGTCATTTAGGAGTTTAGCGATTTATGTTTTTAGGCAATTAGTGGCTTATAGGTTTTATTTAAACAATAAAATAACAAAAAAAAATTTATAATTTTTTGTCATTTTCATAGGTTATAACCTTTGAAAATATAATAATAATTAAATATTTTTGAAAGTGAATACAATATTTACTTATAATAATTTTAATAATTATATATCATATAAATTCAATATAAATAATTATATTGATAGATATTATAATAATAATCAAAATTAAATTAATAAACTATAAATAATAATCTAGATATTAATTAAAAAATATTTACAAAACCCAAATTGATTCATTATAATTTTAAATATTAATTTTAATTATTTTTTAGTTTATTATTATAGAAATATAAATTACAAAATAATTAATGAGTGAGACATAATTAATTTAAATAAATTATTATTTTTGAAAAAAAAATACAAGCTTATAAAAATAAACAAAATTTCAAAAATTTAAAATTTTATTTAGTAATATAATTTACTTTGATTTTGAATTATTTTGGGTTCTGCAAATATATTTTAATTAATATCTATCTTATTAATAATAGTTTATTAATTTATTTTTTGATCATCAAAATAATTTATAGTAATAAAATTTTTTATATTGAATTTACATCAAATATAATTATTAAGATTATTATAACTAAGTCTTGCAATCATATTTTAGAACTATTAATAAATTATTATATTTTCAAAGGTTATAACCTTTGAAAATCACGAAAATTCATAAAAATAAATTTTTTGTTATTTCATTAATTAAATAAGACCTATAAACACCTAAATGTGTAAACATATAAATCAATAAACATATTAACCCCAAAACCACAATAAACTTAAACCATTAAATAGGTATACCCTAAATAATAAATAATAAATCTCAATTTTATTTGTATTCATTATAATTTTATATATACATTTTAATTATTTATAAGTTTATTTTTATAGAAATATAAATTAAAAAATAATTTAATAGTTAGACAAATATAATTTAAATAATTTATTTTTCATCAAAAAATATATAAGCTTATAAATGGATACAAAAATTTAAAAATTTAAAATTAATTTTTAGTAAAATATTTCACTTTGATTTTGAATTATTTTAGGTTTTGTAAATATATTTTAAACAATATTTATCTTATTAATAATTGTTTATTAATCTTTTGTACGATAATTATTATAATATATATCAATATAATTGTTTATATTGAATTTATATGATATATAATTATCAAGATTATCATAACTAAATATAGTATTCACATTTAAAAAAATTTAAAAATTGTTATAGTTTCAAAGGTTATATCCTTCAAAAATGAGAACAAATAACAAAAAAAATTCTTTTGTTATTTATTTTTTAAATAAAAAATATAAACTACAAAATGCCTAAACACTTAAATCACTAAATTCTTAAATCCCAAAACTCCTAAATATATAACCTTTTAAACCTCTATATTTTATCTTATTAATAATAGTTTTATTTAATATCTATCTTATTAATATATATCAATATAATTGTTTATATTAAATTTATATGATATATAATTATCAAGATTATCATAACTAAATATAGTATTCACATTTAAAAAAAATTTAAAAATTGTTAAGTTTCAAAGGTTATATCCTTCAAAAATGAGAACAAATAACAAAAAAATTCTTTTGTTATTTTATTTTTTAAATAAAAAATATAAACTACAAAATGCCTAAACACTTAAATCACTAAATTCTTAAATCCCAAAACTCCTAAATATATAACCTTTTAAACCTCTATATTTTATCTTATTAATAATAGTTTTATTTAATATCTATCTTATTAATATATATCAATATAATTGTTTATATTGAATTTATATGATATATAATTATCAAGATTATCATAACTAAATATAGTATTCACATTTAAAAAAAATTTAAAAATTGTTATAGTTTCAAAGGTTATATCCGTCAAAAATGAGAACAAATAACAAAAAAAAATTATTGTTATTTTATTTTTTAAATAAAACCAATAAACTACTAAATGCCTAAACACTTAAATCACTAAATTATTAAATCCCAAAACTCCTAAATATATAATCTTTTAAACCTGTATATTTTATCTTATTAATAATAGTTTTATTTAATATCTATCTTATTAATTTATTTTACTTTTATTTTGAATCATTTTAGGTTTCGCAAATAAATTTTATTTAATATCTATCTTATTAATAATAGTTTATTAATTTATTTTATTATCGTCATCATAATATCTATAAAAAAATTATTTATATTGAATTTACATAATATATAATTATTTAGATAATTATAACAAAATATTATTATCATATTTTAAAAAAATTTAAAAATTATTAAGTTTTCAAAGGTTATAACATTTGAAAATAAGAAAATATACAAAAATAAATTTTTTGTTATTAGATTTTATAAATAAAATCTATAAACCACAAAATACCTGAATTCTTATTGACTAAACTCCTAAACCCCGAAGCCCATAAATACAAAAGCCTTTAAATTAGTATACTCTAGATAATAAATAATAAATAATAAATAATAAATCTCATTTTTATTAGTATTCATTATAATTTTAAATATTCATTTTAATTATTTATCCGTTTATTTTTATATAAATATTAATTACAAAATAAAGTATTAGTGAGACAGATATAATATAAATAATTTTTTTTTCATCAAAAAAATATAAGATCATAAAAAGAGGCAAAATATTTAAAACAAAATATTATTATTTAGTAATTTATTTTAATTTAATTTTGAATAATTTTAGATTTTGCAATTATATTTTAATTTATAACATTCTAATTAATAATAGTTTATTAATTTATTTAATGATCATTATTATAATATCTATTAATAAAATTATTTATATTGATTTTACCTTGTATATAATTATCAAGATTATTATAACTAAATATTATATTCACATTTTAAAAAAAAATTAAAAATTATCATATTTTCGAAGGTTATAAACATCAAAAATTAGATAAAATCACTTAAGGCATAAACACTTAAATGACTAAACCCCAAAACACCTAAATACTTAAACCATTAAACCTATATATTTTGAATAATAAATAATAAATCTCAATTTTAGTGGTATTCATTATAATTTTAAATATTTATTTTAATTATTTCTTAGATTATTTTTATAGAATAATAAATTACAAAATAATTTATGAGGAAGACAAATATAATTTAAAAAATTTATTTTTAATAACAAAAATATAAACTTATAAAAAAAGCAAAATATTAAAAAAATTATTATTTAATAATATATAATTTGATTTTGAATAAATTTAGATTTTGCAATTTTATTTTAAATAATATCTATCTTATTAATAATAGCTTATTAATTTATTTATTGATCATTATTATAATATCTAGCAATGTGATTATTTATATAGAATTTAAATGACTTATATTTATTAAGATTATTATAACTAAATATTATATTTCATTTGAAAAAAATTTAGAAATTTTTATATTTTCAAAGGTTATAACGTTAAAAAATTAAAAAAAAATAAATTTTTGGTTATATCATTGTTTAATTAAAACTTATAGACCACTAAATGCCTAAACACTTAAATCTATAAACTTTTAAACACAAAAGCCCCTAAATAGTTAAAACTTTAAACTTGTAACCTTAAATATAATTTAAATAATTTATTTTTCATCAAAAAAAAATATAACCTTATAAAAAGAAGTAAAAACTAAAAAACAAAAATTATTATTTGGTAATAAATTTTACTTTGATTTTGAATAATTTTAGGTTTTGCTATTATATTTTAATTTATATCTATCATATTAATAATAGCATATTAATTTATTTTTTGATAATTGATATCATATCTATCAATAAAATTGTTTATATTTAGTTTATATTATATATAATTATAATGATTCTTATTACTAAAAATTGTGTTCATATTTTTAAAAATATTTAAAATTATTAAATTTTCAAAGGTTATAACCTTTGAAAATGTGAGAAAATATCAAAATTAATTTTTTTTGTTATTTCATTGTCTAAATAAATCCTATAAACTACTAAATGCCTAAACACTTAAGTAAATAACTCCAAAATCTCGAAAACCCTAAATAGATAATCCTTTTAAACTGGTATACCCTATATAATAAATAATAAATATCAATATTATTTTTTTCATTATAATTTAAAATATTCATTTTAACTATTTATTCATTCTTTTAATATAATTATTAATCACAGAATAAATTGAGTTAGAAAAATATAATTTATATAATTATTTTTCATCAAAAAAATATAGATAAACTTTTAAAAGAAAAAAAAATCAAAACAAAAAATTATTATATGGTAATATATTTTGCTTTGTTTCTGAATCATTTTATGTTTTGTAATTATATTTTAAATTGATATCTATCTTATTAATAATAGATTATTAATTTATTCTTTGATCAATATTAGAATATTTATCAATAAAAATATTTATATTGAATTTATATGATATATAAATATATTGATTATAATAACTAAATATTGAATTTACTTTTGAAAAAAATTTAAAAATTATTATATTTTCTAAGGTTATAAAGCTTTGAAAATATCAAAAAATAAAAAAAATAAATTTTTTGATATTTTTTTTAAATAACATCTATAAACCACTAAATGCATACATAGTTAAATTAGTAAACTCCTAAACCCCGTAATACCAAAATACACAAACCATTAAACCGCTATATACTACTTAATAATTAATAAATCTAATTTTTAATTCTATTTATTATAATTTTAAATATTCATTTTAATTATTTATTAGTTTATTTTTATAGAAATATTTATTACAAACTAAATTATGAGTGCGACAAATATAATTTAAAAAATATATATGCTTTTAAAAGAAGTAAAAATTTAAAAATTAAAAATTGTTATCTAGAAATATATTTTACTATAATTTTGAATCAATTTGGGTATTGTAATTATTTTTTAATTAATATCTATATTAATATCAATAGTTTATAAATTTAATTTTGATCATTATTATAATATATATCAATAAAATTATTTATTGAATTTATATGATATATAATTATTAATATTATTATAACTAAGTATTCTATTCACATTTCAAAAAATTTTAAATATTATTATATTATCAAAGGTTATGACCTATGAAATTGAGAAAAATTTATAGCAATTTTTTTTGATATTTTATTTTTTTAAATAAAACCTTTAAACCACTAAAGCCTAAAAACATAAATCTCTAAAATCCTAAATAAAAAAAACCTCTAAATACATAAACCATTAAACTGGTATATAGTAATAATAAATCATAAATCTCATTTTAAATTTTATTTAGTATAATTTTAAATTTTTATTTTAATTATTTATCAGTTTATTTTTATAGAAATATTAATTACAAAATAAATTATTAGAGAGACATATCTAATTTAAATTAAAATAGTATCCCTAAATAATAAATAATAAATTTCATTTTTTTTCATTATAATTTTAAATATTTATTTTAATTATTTATTTGTTTATTTATATATAAATATTAATTACAAAATAAATTGAGCTAGACAAAAATAATTTATAAAATTATTTTTCATCAAAAAATTATAGATAAACTTTTTAAAATAAAAAAAAAATTTAAAACAAAAAATTATTATATCGTAATATATTTTACTTTGCTTCTGAATCATTTTAGATTTTGTAATTATATTTTAATTCATATCAATCTTATTAATAATAGATTATTAATTTATTTTTTGATCATTATTAGAATATTTATCAATAAATTGTTTATATTGAATTTAGATGATATATAATTATAAAGATTATTATAACTAAATAATATATTTACATTTGAAAATAATTTAATAATTATTATATTTTTAAAGGTTATCAGCTTTGAAAATGAGATAAAATCACAAAAATAAATTTTTGTTATTTTTTTGTTTATATAAAACCTATAAACTACTAAATGCCTAAACTGCTTAAATTATTAAACTCCTAATCCCTAAAACCCTTAAATACTTAAACATTTAAACCATCTTTAAAGGTTTAAGTATTTATAAATAATATATAAATATCTATCAATAAATAATAGTTTATTAACTGATTTTTTGATCATTATTATATTTATATTTATATTTAGTTTATTGATATCTATCAATAAAATTGTTTATTTTTAATTTACATGATACATAATTATTAAGTTTATTATAACTAAATTTTGTATTCATATTTGAAAAAAATTTAAAAATTATTATATTTATAAAGTTTATAACCTTCAAAATTGATAAAAATTTTGAAAAATAATTTTTTTGTTATTTCATTATTTAAATAAAACATATAAACCACTAAATGCCTAAACACTTAAATCACTAAACTCCTAAACTCCTAAATACTTAGACCAATAAACTGGTATACCCTAAATAATTAATCATAAATCTCATTTTTATTTGTATTCATTATAATTTTAATATTCATTTTAATTAATTATTAGTTTATTTTTATAGAAATATTAATTGCAAAATAAAATTATGAATGAGACAAATATAATTTAAATAATTTATCTTCATCAAAAAAATTTATAAGCTTATAAAAAGAATCAAAAATTTAAAAATAATAAATTATTATCTAGTAATATATTTTACTTTGATTTTGAATCATTTTAGTTTTTGTAAATATATTTTAATTAATATCTATCTTATTAATAATAGTTTATTAATCTATTTTATGATCGGTATTATAATATCGATCAATAAAATTATTTATATTGAATTTACATGATATTTAATTTTTATGATTATTATAATTAAATATTGTATTAACATTTTAAAAAAAATTAAAAATTATAATATTTTCAATGGTTATAACATTGAAAATGAGAAAAAATCATAAAAATAATTTTTTTGTTATTTAATTATTTAAATAAGACCTATAAACCACAAAATACCTAAATACTTAAATTACTAAACTCCTAAACCCTGTTACTGCTGCACCACACACACATAGCGACGGACCACAGTACACACGTGCACATATTCTTGTCCATTTTAATGTATCATTTAGAGGGTCAGCATGTTCTGGAAGCAGCCAGAAGTATGGGCCACCAGCTTGTAGAGGGCCCCACTAGCAAGCCGGGATGATAACATTCAGACAACTGACGAGACCTAGCAAAGTGGTCGGGAGTAAACACAGGAGTAGCTAGGAGTGGGTCCCACTAGCCCTATTAGGCATCATAGAGGGCCACCCAACCATCGCCCAACAGGAGTAGCGGTTAATCCATGATTAATTGAAGAGCCGTAAAAATCCGAAGCATCACCAAGCAGGGCCAGTAAGCAATGGAGTCCAGACCAGCCACATGGGAGGGAAAGATTCAAACTTGTAGTTTATGTTTGTAGTCTTATTTGTATTTTGGACTTTTTATGCACCATGTACTTGTAGAGACAGATCATAACATACTCACACACACAATCTTGTTTGTTATATATGTAGCATGCAATGGGGGCAATTGGACCCATGAGTATCTCTAAGTGGGGCCCACAAATGCATTTTGTAAATTCACATTAGGCGATGCTACACTCTCGGGGTCAGAAGACCAATCTTTATAGCATTTTGTAATTTAACTTGTATTCTAGCTTGGTCGGATGCGTAGTTCATTAGACTATTAGATGGACCTCATCACACATGCACACCGATGCATGCATATTTTTTAAAATTTTGTCGGTGCAACATACAGTCACTTCTTGAAGCTCGAGGAGGAAGCATTCTAACCTAAGAGATACTCTTTTGAAAATCATTGGAGCAAAGGAATGTGGAATCAAGAGGTGAGAATGAATTGACAAAGTTCAGTAGATATGGACTTGTGGATTTATGGGTATTCAGTTTTACATGTATTCCATTACATAGCAATGAATAGGAAAATGCTCGATGCTGCATGTCATGCATATGCACAATCTTATATTTGCATAGTTTTAATATGGTGCATCATTCAGGTTCCTCCAAAAGGTTTGGACAAATCCGAATGGTAAGGATGCAGTTCGCATAATGACTCAATGCCAACTCTGAAGTCCGGGAATGCCAGGTGATTTTATTTGTACTCATACCCTTGGAATTATTTGGAATTATGTTTTTTATGTATTTTATGCATAGAATCATTAAGGTGAATAGGATTTGGTGGGCTGGCCTAAATTAGTCAGCTTTTTAGTCCTTTGTATGTTGTGTGCCTAAATGATCAATAAAGTGTGTATTTTCCAAAAAAAAACAAAAAAAAACTATAAACTCTAAACTTTAAATGCTAACCCTTAAACCATAAACTATAACCCTAACCCATAAACCCTAATTCCTAAATCTCATGTTTTTCACTTTTATAATCAAATGACTAAGTGTTAAATTTAAATTGAAATTCACAACTTTTAGGAATGTCACAGATTTATCTTTTTGTATATGTAATACAAAGTCATGACTCAAGGGGCGAGTTATGTATTCGGTCTCTTTCCTGCTTTAGATTATTGTAGCATTAGCAATGGTCATAATTGTATATTTTATCTCAAGAACACAAAATCATATCGATGAGAATATGCCATAACTTGTCTCTCTGTTGAACATATTGTTATGGCACTAGGAATGATCATGAATACATATTTAATCACTATAATACTGGGTCACAATATTGGATATAACCATAGCTTGTGCATTTTATTTTTATATTGCAAAGTCATTGCACTAGGAATGATTGTAACTTTGGACATTCCTCGAGAGCAAAAGTCATGACCCTAGAAATAGTTAAGGCTTGAGTACTACTCTTTATAACTTTCTATAGCTAAAATTCTTGGGAATGGAAATATCACTATGGCTTTTTCATTTGATTTGTGTCCACATGTGTCAATATACAAAACTAATATTTTGAGCAATGATTAAAACCTTTTATACATTTGAATATGATTCATTTACACATTTTGGGTATTGTGAGCTTGTATACATAACTCATTTAATATAAAAAGAAAGAAATGATACTTTTCATATCCATGAGGATATTAAAAAGGGGTTTAGACATGCCAATAAAATAAATTTTTTGATTCTTGATTGAAAGAGAGCCCATACTTCTTGCACTGCTCAAGCCGCCATGGGGCTAGTTTGTTCTAATAGGCCACAAGGTGGTTATTCTTTTAGAGGTGAACTATGTTTTATAAAAATTTCTTTGAGTGTGTGCATGAGAGATATTTTAGAAGAAATTACAATAATCAATATAAATAGCATCCTCAATAACTAGCTATTTGAACACATAGGGATACAATTTGGTTTTGTCTTTAGCGTACATGAGTCAAATTACCTTTGATAGCCCAGTGATTCAACATCAAATATGATGAGACATAATAGAGATAAAGTAAAAGCTCCTATTATTTTGGTTAGAGCTTTAGCAATCATTCTAGAGTTGAGAGAGAAACAAAATAAATTATTTTAATTATTCAGTAAAATTTAAATTTTTATTTTATTTATTTATCAGTTTATTTTTATAGAAATATTAATTACAAAATAAATTATTAGTGCGACATATATAATTAAAATAATTTATTATTAATCAAAAAAATATAAGATCATAAAAAGAGGCAAAATTTTTATAACAAAATATTATTATTTAGTAATTTATTTTAATTTAAGTTGAATAATTTTAGATTTTACAATTATATTTTAATTTATATCATTCTAATTAATAATAGTTTATTAATTTATTTAATTATCATTATTATAATATCTATTAATAAAATTATTTATATTGATTTTACATTATATATAATTATGAATATTATTATAACTAAATATTATATTCACATTTTAAAAAAAATTAAAAAGTATTATATTTTCGAAGGTTATAACGTTCTAAAATTAGATAAAATCACATAAGGCATAAACACTTAAATGACTAAACCCCAAAATACCTAAATACGTAAACCATTAAACTTGTATATCCTGAATAATAAATAATAAATCTCAATTTTATTTGTATCCATTATAATTTTAAATATTTATTTTAATTATTTATTAGTTTATTTTTATAGAATAATAAATTACAAAATAATTTATGAGGAAGACAAATATAATTTAAATAATTTATTTTTAATAACAAAAATATAAACTTATAAAAAAAGCAAAATATTAAAATAAATTATTATTTAGTAATATATACTTTCATTTTGATTAAATTTAGATTTTGCAATTATATTTTAAATATTATCTATCTTATTAATAATAGTTTATTAATTTATTTATTAATCATTATTATAATATCTAGCAATGTGATTATTTATATTGAATTTAAATGACTTATATTTATTAAGATTATTATAACTAAATATTATATTTACATTTGAAAAAAATTTAGAAATTTTTATATTTTTAAATGTACTTAAAAAATTAGAAAAAAAAATAAAAATAAATTTTTTGTTATATCATTGTTTAAATAAAACTTATAGACCACTAAATGCCTAAACACTTAAATCTATAAACTCCTAAACACAAAAGCCCCTAAACACTTAAAACTTTATACTCGTAAACCTTAAATATAATTTAAATAATTTATTTTTCATAAAAAAAATATAAGCTTATAAAAAGAAGCAAAAACTAAAAAACAAAAAGAATTATTTGGTAATAAATTTTACTTTGATTTTAAATAATTTTATGTTTTGCAATTATATTTTACTTTATATCTATCATATTAATAATAACATATTAATTTATTTTTTGATAATTGATATCATATCTATCAATAAAATTGTTTATATCTAGTTTATATTATATATAATTATAATGATTTTTTTACTAAATATTGTATTCACATTTTTAAAAAAATTTAAAATTATTATATTTTCAAATGTTATAACCTTTGAAAATGTAAGAAAATATCAAAAATAATTTTTTTGTTATTTCATTTTTTAAATAAATCCTATTAACTACTAAATTCCTAAACACTTAAGTCAATAACTCCGTAATCTCGAAAACCATAAATTGGTAATCCTTTTAAACTGGTATACCCTAAATAATAAATAATAAATCTCAATATTATTTTTTCCATTATAATTTAAAATATTCATTTTAATTATTTATTCGTTTATTTTTATATAATTATTAATTACAGAATAAATTGAGTTAGACAAATATAATTTATATAATTATTTTTCATCAAAAAAATATAGATAAACTTTTTAAAAAAAAAATTAAACAAAAAATTATTATATAGTAATATATTTTGCTTTGTTTTTGAATCATTTTAGGTTTTGTAATTATATTTAAATTGATATCTATCGTATTAATAATAGATTATTAATTTATTCTTTGATCATTTTTAGAATATTTATCAATAAAAATTTTTATATTGAATTTATATGATATATAAATATAATGATTATTATAACTAAATATAGTATTAAATTTTGAAAAAAATTTAAAGATTATTATATTTTCAAAGGTTATAACCTTTGAAAATATAAAAAAAATAAAAAAAAAATAATTTTTTTAATATTTTTTGATAAATAACACCTATAAACCACTAAATGTATACACAGTTAAATCAGTAAACTCCTAAACCCCATAATGACAAAATACATAAACCATTAAACCACTATATACTACTTAATAATTAATAAATCTAAATTTTAATTATATTTATTATAATTTTAAATATTCACTTTAATTATTTATTAGTTTATTTTTATAGAAATATTTATTACAAAATAAATTATGAGTGCGACAAATATAATTTAAAAAATATATATGCTTATAAAAGAAGTAAAAATTTAAAAATAAAAAATTTTTATCTAGAAATATATTTTACTATAATTTTGAAACAATTTGGGTTTTGCAATTATTTTTTAATTAATATCTATCTTAATATCAATAGTTTATAAATTTAATTTTGATCATTATTATAATATTTATCAATAAAATTGTTTATTGAATTTATATGATATATAATTATTAATATTATTATAACTAAGTATTGTATTAACATTTAAAAAAATTTTAAATATTATTATATTTTCAAAGGTTATAACCTATGAAAACGATAAAAAATTATAGCAATTTTTTTGATGTTTTATTTTTTTAAATAAAACATATAAAACACTAAAAGCCTATAAACATAAATCGCTAAAATCCTAAATGAAACAACCTCTAAATACTTAACCCAATAAACTGGTATACAGTAATAATAAATCATAAATCTAATTTTAAATTTTATTCAGTATAATTTTAAATTTTTATTTTAATTATTTATCAGTTTATTTTTATACAAATATTAATTACAAAATAAATTATTTGTAAGATAGATCTAATTTAAATTATAACTATCCCTAAATAATATATAATAAATCTCATTTTTTTTCATTATAATTTTTAATATTCATTTTAATTATTTAAATTTTTATTTATATATAAATATTAATATCAAAATAAATTGAGCTTAACAAAAATAATTTATATAAATTATTTTTCATCAAAAAATTATATATAATCTTTTTTTTAAAAAAAAATTTAAAAAAAATTATTATATAGTAATATATTTTGCTTTGCTACTGAATCATTTTAGGATTTGTAATTATATTTAATTTATATCTATCTTATTAATAATAGATTATTAATTTATTTTTTGATTATTATTATAATATTTATCAATTTTGTTTATATTATATTTACATGATATATAATTATAATGATTATAATAACTAAATATTATATTTACATTTGAAAATAATTTAAAAATTATTATATTTTTAAAGGTTATCATCTTTGAAAATGAGATAAAATTACAAAAATAAATTTTTTGTGATTTTATTTTTTTTATAAAACTTATAAACTACTAAATGCCTAAATGCATAAATCATTAATCTCTTAAACGTCAAAACCACAAAACTCTTAAATACTTAAATATTTAAACCATCTTTAAAGGTTTAAGTTTTTATAAATAATATCTAAATATCTATCAATAAATAATAGTTTATTAATTTATTTTTTAATAATTATTATATTTATATTTATATTTAGTTTATTAATTTCTATCAATAAAATTGTTAATTTTTAATTTACATGATATATAAATATTAAATTTATTATAACTAAATATTGTATTCACATTTGAAAAAAATTTAAAAATTATTATATTTATAAAGGTTATAACCTTCAAAATTGATAAAAAATTTGAAAAATAATTTTTTTGTTATTTCATTATTTAAATAAAACATATAAACTACTAAATGCCTAAACACTTGAATCACTAAACTCCTAAACTCCTAAAAACTTAAACCATTAAACCGATATACCCTAATAAGTAATCATAAATCTCATTTTTATTTGTATTCATTATAATTTTAATATTCATTTTAATTATTTATTAGTTTATTTTTATAGAAATATTAATTGCAAAATAAAATTATGAATGAGACAAATATAATTTAAATAATTTATCTTCATCAAAAAAATTTATAAGCTTTTTAAAAAAATTAAAAATTTCAAAATAAAAAATTATTATTTAGTAATATATTTTACTTTGATTTTGAATTGTTTTAGGTTTTGCAAATATATTTTAATTAATATCTAACTTATTAATAATAGTTAATTAATCTATTTTATGATCAGTATTATAATATCGATCAATAAAATTATTTATATTGAATTTACATGATATTTAATTTTTATGATTATTATAATTAAATATTGTATTAACATTTGAAAAAAAATTAAAAATTATAATATTTTCAATGGTTATAATCTTGAAAATTAGAAAAAATCATAAAAATAATTTTTTTGTTATTTAATTATTTAAATAAAACTTATAAACCACAAAATACCTGAATACTTTAATTACTAAACTCCTAAACCCTGTTACTTCTGCACCACACACACATAGCGACGGACCACTGTACACACGTGCACATATTCTTGTCCATTTTAATGTAGCATTTAGAGGGGCAGCAAGTTCTAGAAGCAACCAGAAGAATGGGCCACCAGCTTGTAGAGGGCCCCACTAGCAAGCCGGGATGATAACATTCAGACAACTGACGAGACCGAGCAAAGTGGTCGGGAGTAAACCCAGGAGTAGCTAGGAATGGGTCCCACTAGCCCTATCAAGCAGCATAGAGGGCCACCCAACCATCGCCCAATAGGAGTAGCGGGTAATCCATGATTAATTTGACAGTCGGCAAAATCCGAATGTTATAACCTTTGAAAATATCAGAAAATAATAAAAATAAATTTTTTGTTATTTTATTTTTTAAATAAAACCTATAAACCACTAAATGCATACACAATTAAATCAGTATACACCTAAACCACATAATACCTAAATACATAAACCATGAAACCACTATATGATACATAATAATTAATAAATCTAATTTTTATTTCTATTTATTATAATTTTAAATATTCATTTAATTATTTATTAGTTAATTTTTATAGAAATATTTATTACAAAATAAATTATGAGTAAGACAAATATAATTTAAATAATTTATTTTTGATCAAAAAAAATATATACGCTTATAAAAGAAGTATAATTTAAAAATTAAAAATTATTATTCAGTAATAGATTTTACTTTAATTTTGAATCAATTTTGGTTTTGTAAATAATCAATTTTAATGAATATCTATCTTATTATTAATAGTTTATTAATTTAATTTTTGATCATTATTATAATAACTATCAATAAAATTGTTTATATTGAATTTATATGATGTATGATTCTTAATAATATTATAACTAATATTGTATTCACATTTCAGAAAATTTTAAATCTCAAAATAATAAAACTGGTATACCTTAATAATAAATCATAAATCTCATTTTAATTTTTATTTAGTATAATTTTAAATTTTTATTTTAATTATTTATGAATTTATTTTTATAGAAATTTTAATTACAAAATTAATTATTAGTAAGACAGATATAATTTAAATAGTTTATATTTCATCAAAAAAATATAAGCTTATAAAAATAGGCACAATTTTAAAAACAAAGATTTATTCTTTAGTAAAATATTTTATTTTGATTTTGTATCATTTTAGATTTTGTATTTATATTTTAATTTATATCATTCTTTTTATAGTTTATTAATTATTTATTGATCATTATTATAATATATATTAATAAAATTATTTATATTGAGTTTACATTATATATAATTATTAAGATTTTTATAACTAAATATTATATTTAAATTTAAAAAAATTAAAAATTATTATATTTTTAAAAATTATAACCTTCAAAAATTAAAAAAAAACAAAAAATTAAATTTTATGTTTTTTCATTCTTTAAATAAAAACTATAAATCACTAAAGGCATAAACACTTAAATCACTAAACCCCAAAACACCTAAATACCCTTACCATTAAAACTGTATATCCTGAATAATAAATAATAAATCTCACTTTTATTTGGATTCATTATAATTTTAAATATTCATTTTAATTATTTTTTAGTTTATTTGTATAGAATTATAAATTACAAAATATATTATGAGGAAGACAAATATAATTTAAATAATATACTTTTAAGAACAATAAATATATACTTATAAAAAGAAGCAAAACATCAAAAACATTATTATTTAGTAATTTATTTACTTTGATTTTGAATAAATTTAGGTTTTGCAAATATATTTTAAATAATATCTATCTTATTTATAATAGTTTATTAATTTATTTTTTGATCATTAATATAATATCTACAATATAATTGTTTATATTGAATTTATATGATATATAATTATTAATATTATCAAAACTATATATAGTATTCACATTTAAAAAAATTTAAAAATTGTTATATTTTCAAATGTTATAACCTTCAAAAATGAGAAAAAATAACAAAAAATAAATTTTTTTTAATATCAATGTTTAAATAAAACTTATAAACCATTAAATACCTAAAAACATAAATCTCTAAACTCCTAAACCCCGAAGCCCCTAAATACTTAAACCTTTAAACTCGTAAACCTAAAATATAATTTAAAAAATTTATTGAAATATTAATTACAAAATAAATTATGAGTGATACAAATATAATTTTAAAAATTTATTTTTTATTAAAAAAATATATAATCTTATAAAATGAGTCAAAAACTAAAAAAACAAAAATTATTATTTAGTAATAAATTTACTTTGATTTTTAATCATTTTAGTTTTTGTAATTAAATATTAATTTATATCTATCATATTAATAATAGTTTATTAATTTATTTTTGGATAATTGATATAATATCTATCAATAAAATTATTTATATTTAGTTTATAATATATATTGTTATAATAATAATTATTACTAAATATTATATTCACATTTTTAAAAAATTTTAAAATTATTATATTTTCTAAGGTTATAATCTTTGAAAATTTTAAAAAATATCGAAAATAATTTAATTTTTATTTCATTATTTAAATAAAACCTATAAACCACTAAATGCCTAAATACTTAAATGAATAACTTCTAAATCTCGAAAACCCTAAATAGATAATTTTTTTAATTAGATATATTCTAAATAATAAACAATAAATCTCATTTTTATTTTTTTCATTATAATTTTAAATATTCATTTTAATTATTTATTTGTTTATTTTTTATAAATATTAATAACAAAATAAATTTTGTGTTAGACAATTATAATTTATATAAATTATTTTTCATCAAAAAAAATATAGATAAAATTATTAAAAGAAAAAAAAATTAAAAACAAAATATTATTATATAATAATATAATTTGTTATGCTTCTGAATCATTATTGGTTTTGTAATTATATTATAATTGATATCTATCTTATTAATAATAGATTATTAATTTATTTTTTGATAATTATTAGAATATTTATCAATAAAATTGTTTATATTGAATTTATATGATTTTTAAATATAATCATTATTATAACTAAATATTGAATTCACTTTTGTAAAAAAAATTTTAAAATTATTATATTTTCAAAGTTATAACCTTTGATAATGTGAAAAAATAAAAAAAATATTTTTTTTTGTTATTTTATTTTTTAAATAAAACCTATAAACCACTAAATGCATACATAGTTATATCAGTAAACTCTTAAACCCCGTAATGGCTAAATACATAAACCATAAACCGCTATATACTACTTACTAAATTGAATTTTTATTTCAATTTATTATTAATTTAAATTTCATAATTATTATAATATCTATCAATACAATTATTTATAATGAATTTATTTCATATATAATTATTAATATTATTATAACTAATTATTATATTCACATTTCAAAAAAAAATTAAATATTAATTTATTTTTAATGGTTATAACCTATGAAAATCAAAAAAAAAATCTAAAAAAAAATTTTATTTTTATTATATAAATAAAACCTATAAACTACTAAATGCCGAAATACATAAATTGATAAACTCCTAAACGACAAAATTCCTAAATAATCAAACCATTAAACCGGTATACCACATATAATAAATCATAAATCTCATTTTAATTTATATTCATTGTAATTTTAAATTTTTATTTTAATTATTTATTAGTTTATTTTTTATAGAAATATCAATCACAAAATAAATAATGAGTGAGACAAATATAATTTTAATAATTTATTTTTAATCAAAAAAAAATAAGCTTATATAAAGAAGTAAAAATTTAAAAACAAAAAATTATTATTTAGTAATATATTTTACTTTGATTTTGAATCATTATATATAGGTTTTGCAATTATATTTTAATTGCTATCAATCTTATTAAGAATAGTTTATTAATTTATTATTTGATCAATTTTATAATATCTAACAATAAAATTACTTATATTGAATTTAAATGTCTTATAATTATTAAGATTATTATAACTAAATATTATATTAACATTTGAAAATATTTTAAAAATTATTATAATTTCAATGGTTATAACCTTCAAAAATGGTAAAAAATCACAAAAATAATTTTTTTATTATTTTATTATTTAAATAAAACTTATAAACCACTAAATGCCTAAACATTTAAATCTCTAGACTCCTAAACCCAAAAACCCCCTAAATATTTAACCAATTAAACCTATATAACATAAATAATAAATAAAAAATCACATTTTTATTTGTATTCATTATAATTTTAAATATTCATTTTAATTATTTTTTTAGTTTATTTTTATAGAAATATTAATTACAAAATAAATAATGAGTGACAGATATAATTTAAATAAATTATTGTTTATGAAAAAAAATAAGCTTATAAAAATAAACAAAATTTCAAAAATTTAAAATTTTATTTAGTAATATAATTTACTTTGATTTTGAATTATTTTGGGTTTTGCAAATATATTTTAATTAATATCTATCTTATTAATAATAGTTTATTAATTTATTTTATGATCATTATTATTATATATATTAATACATTTTTTATATCGAATCTACAATAAATATAATTATTAAGATTATTATAACTAAGTATTCTATTCATATTTTAGAACTATTAAAAAATTATTATATTTTTAAAGGTCATTACCTTTGAAATTCGCGAAAATTCATAAAAATAAATTTTTTGTTATTTCATTGATTGAATATAACCTATAAACACGAAAATGTGTAAACAAATAAATCAATAAACTTTTTAACCCCAAAACTACAAAAAACTTAACAATTAAATAGTTATACCCTAAATAATAAATCATAAATCTCATTTTTACTAGTATTCAATATAATTTTAAATATATATTTTAATTATTTATTTGTTTAATTTTATAGAAATATAATTTAAAAAATAAATTATTAGTGAGACAAATATAATTTAAATAATTAACTTTTCATCAAAAAATATATAGGCTTATAAATGGATACAAAAATTTAAAAATTTAAATTTTATATTTAGTAAAATATTTCACTTTGATTTGAGTCATTTTAGGTTTTGCAAATATTTTAAACAATATTTATCTTATATATAATTGGTTATTACTTTTTTATGATCATTATTATAATAAATATCAATAAAATAGTTTATATTGAATTTATATTATATATAATTATTATGATTATTATACCTTCATATTGTATTCACTTTTTAAAAAAATTTAAAAATTATTATATTTTCAAAAGTTATAACCTTCAAAAATGAGAAAAAGTAACAAAAATAAATTTTTTGTTATTTTATTTTTTATATAAAACCTATAAACAACTAAATGACTAAATACTAAAATGACTAAACTTTTAAACCCCGAAGCCCATAAATACTTCAAAACATTAAAATAGTATAGTCTAAATAATAAATCATAAATCTCCATTTTATTAGTATTCATTATAATTTTAAATATTCATTTTAATTATTTATCAATTTATTTTTATAGAAATATTAATTACAAAATAAATTATTAGTGCGACATATATAATTTAAATAATTTTTTCTTCATCAAAAAAATGCTTATAAAAAGAGGCACAATTTTAAAATTAAAAAATTATTATTTAATAATATATCTTATTTTGATTTTGAAACATTTTAGATTTTACAATTATATTTTAATTTATATCATTCTTATAAATACAAGTTTATTAATTTTTTTATTGATCATTATTATAATATCTATCAATAATATTATTTATATTGAGTTTACATTATATATAATTATTAAGATTATTATAACTAAATATTATATTCACATTTAAAAAAAATTAAAAATTATTATATTTTCAAAGGTTTACAACCATCAAAAATTAAAAAAAATCAAAAAATTTAATTTTTTGTTTTTTCATTCTTTAAAAAAAACTATAAATCACTAAAGGTCTAAACAATTAAATCACTAAACTCTTAAACCACAAAACCCATAAATACTTAAACCATTAAACCGATATATCCTGAATAATAAATAATAAATAATAAATCTCAATTTTATATGAATTCATTATAATTTTAAATATTCATTTTAATTATTTAGTAGTTTATTATTATAGAATTATAAATTACAAAATAAATTATGAGGAAGAAAAATATAATTTAAATAATTTATTTTTAATAACTAAAATATAAACTTATAAAAAAAGCAAAACATAAAAAAAAATTATTATTTAGTAATATATTTTACTTTGATTTGAATAAATTTAGATTTTGCAAATACTTTTTAAATAATAACTATTTTATTAATAATAGTGTATTAATTTATTTTTTGATCATAATTATAATATCAAGCAATATAATTATTTATATTGAATTTAAATAAATTATAATTATGAAGATTATTATAAATAAATATTATATTTACATTTGAAAAAAATTTAAAAATTATTATATTTTCAAAGGATATAATCTTCAAAAATTAGGAAAAATAATAAAAATAATTTTTTTGCTATATCATTGTTTAAATAAAACATATAAACAGCAAATGTTTATACACTTAAACATCTAAACTCCTAAACACAAAATCCCATAAATACTTAAACCATTAACCTAGTAAACCTTAAATATAATTTAAATAATTTATAAAAATATTAATTACCAAATAAATTATGAGTGATACAAATATAATTTAAATAATTTATTTTTCATCAAAAAAAATATAAGCATATAAAAAGAAGCAAAAACTAAAAAAAATATTATTTAGTAATAAATTTACTTGGATTTTGAATATTTTTAGGTTTTGCAATTATATTTTAATTTATATCCATCATATTAATAATAACATATTAATTTATTTTTTGATAATTGATATCAAATCTATCAATAAAATTGTTTATATTTAGTTTATATTATATATAAATATAATGATTATTATTACTAAATATTGTATTCACATTTTTAAAAAATTTTAAATTTATTATATTTTCAAAGGTTATAACCTTTGAATATGTGAAAAATATCAAAAATAAATTTTATATTATTACTTTGTTTAAATAAAACCTATAAACCACTAAATGCCTAAAAACATAAATCACTAAAGTCATAAACGTAAAAATATCTAAATACTTAAATTATTAAACTGGTATACATTATTAATAATTCATAAATCTCATTATAATTTTTATTCTGTATAATTTAAATTTTTTTTTTAATTATTTATCAGTTTATTTTTATAGAAATATTAATTAAAAAATAAATTATTAGTGAGACAGATCTAATTTAAATTAGACTGGTATAACCAAAATAATAAAGAATAAATCTCAATATTATTTTTTTCATTATAATTTTAAATATTCATTTTAATTATTTATTTGTTTATTTTTATATAAATATTAATTAAAAAATAAATTATGAATTAGACAAATATAATTTATATAAATTAATTTTCATCAAAAAAATATGGATAAACTTTTTAAAAGATAAAAAAATTTAAAAATAACAAATTATTATATAGTAATATATATTAATTTCTTCTGAATCATTTTAGGTTTTTTTATTATATTTTAATTGATATCCATCTTATTAATAATAGATTATTAATTTATTTTTTATCATTATTAGAATTTTTATCAATAAAATTGTTTATATTGAATGTATATGATATATAAATATAATGATTATTATAACTAAATATTGTCTTCACATTAAAAAATAATTTTAAAATTATTATATTTTCAAAGATTAACCTTTGAAAATATCAAAAAATAATTAAAATAATTTTTTATTATTTTATTTTTTTTAATAAAACCTATAAACCACTAAATTCTTACGTAGTTAAATCAATAAACACTTAAACCTCATAATGCCTAAATACATAAACCATTAAACCCCAATATACTAATTAATAATTAATAAATCTAATTTTTATTTCTATTTATTATAATTTTAAATATTCATTTTAATTTTTTATTAGTTTATTTTTATAGAAATATTTGTTACAAATTATATAATAAGGGCGACATTATTATTTTAATTAATTTATTTTTAATCAAAAAATATATATGCTTATAAAAGAAGTACAAATTTAAAATTTAAAAATTATTATCTAGTAATATATTTTACTTTAATTTTGAATCAATTTGGGTTTTGTAAATATTTTTTAATTAATATCAATTTTTTTATTAATATTTTATTAATTTAAATTTGATCATTATTATATTATATATCAATAAAATTGTTTATATTGAATTTATATGATATATAATTATTAATATTATTATAACTAAATATTGTTTTCACATTTAAAAAAATTTTAAATATTATTATATTTTCAAAGGTTATAACATATGAAAATGGGAAAAAATTACAAATTTTTTTTGTTATTTTATTGTTTAAATAAAACCTATAAACCACTAAATGCCTAAAAACATAAATTGCTAAACTCCTAAATGACAAAACCTTAAAATACTTAAACTATTAAACAGGCATACATTAATAAAAAATCATAGATCTCAATTTAATTTTTATTAAGTATAATTTTTAATTTTTATTTTAATTATTTATCAGTTTATTTTTATAGAAATATTAATTACAAAATAAATTATTAGTGAGACAGATCTAATTTAAATAATCTATTTTTCATCAAAAAAATATATATACTTATAAAAAGCTACAAAATTTTAAAAACAAAATTTTATTATTTAGTAATATATTTTATTTTTATTTTGAATCATTTTAGATTTTGCAATTATATTTTAATTTATTTCATTCTTATTAATAATAGTTTATTAATTTTTTATTGATCATTATTATAATATCTATTAATAAAATTATTTATATTGAGTTTACATTATATATTATTATTAAGATTATTATTACTGAATATTATATTCACATTAAAAAAATTAAAAATTATTATAATTTAAAAGGTTACTACCTTAAAAAATTAAAAAAAAAATCAAAAAATTAAATTTTTTATTTTTTATTCATTAAATAAAAACTATAAATCATTAAAGGCCTAAACACTTCAATCACTAAACCCCAAAACACCTAAATACTCAAACCATTAAACTAGCATATTCTGAATAATAAATAATAAATCTCTATTTTATTTGTATTCACTATAATTTTAAATATTCATTTTAATTATTTATTAGTTTATTTTTATAGAAATATTTATTACAAAATAAATTATGAGTAAGACAAATATAATTTAAATAATATACTTTTAAGAACAAAAAATATAAACTTATAAAAAGAAGTAGTACATCAAAAATATTATTATTTATTAATTTATTTTACTTTGATTTTGAATAAATTTAGGTTTTCAAATATATTTTAATTAATATCTATCTTATTTATAATAGTTTTTTAATTTATTTTTTTATCATTAATATAATATCTATCAATATAATTGTTTATATTGAATTTATATGATATATAATTATTAATATTATCAAAACTAAATATAGTATTGACATTTAAAAAAAATTTAAAAATTGTTACATTTTCAAAGGTTATAAGCTTGAAAATTTAGAAAAAATAACAAAAAATAAAATTTTTGTTATATCATTGTTTAAATATAATTTATAAACCATTAAATACCTAAACACATAAATTTCTCAACTCTTAAACCCCGAAGCCCCTAAATACTTAAACCTTTAAACTCGTAAACTTTAAATATAATTTAAATAATTTATTGAAATATTAATTATAAAATAAATTAGGAGTGATACAAATATAATTTAAATAATTTATTTTTTTATCAAAAAATATATAATCTTATAAAATGTGGGAAAAACTAAAAAACAAAAAGTATTATTTAGTAATAAATTTACTTTTATTTTTAATCATTTTAATTTTTGTAATTAAATTTCAATTTATATCTATCATATTAATAATAGTTTATTAATTTATTTTTTGATAATTGATTTAATATCTATCTATAAAATTGTTTATATAATTTTTATATTATATATTGTTATAATAATAATTATTACTAAATATTGTATTCACATTTTTAAATAAATTTTAAAATTATTATATTTTCAAAGGTTATAATCTTTGAAAATTTGAAAAAATATCAAAAATTAATTTTTTATTATTTCATTGTTTGAATAAAACCTATAAACAATTAAATGCCTAAATATTTAAATCAATAACTTCTAAATCTCGAAAACCCTAAATAGATAAATTTTTAAAAAATGTATATCCTAAATAATAAATAATAAATCTCATTTTAATTTTTTTCATTATAATTTTAAATATTCATTTAATTATCTATTTGTTTATTTTTATATAAATATTAATTACAAAATAAATTATAAGTTATACAAATATAATTTATATAAATTATTTTTCAACAAAAAAATATAGATAAACTTAATAAAAGAAGAAAAAAATTAAGAACAAAAAAATATTATATAGTAATATATTTTGCTTTGTTTCTGAATCATTTTATGTTTTGTAATTATATTTTAATTGATATCTAACTTTTTAATAATAGATTATTAAAATATTTTTTGATCATTATTAGAATATTTATCAATAAAAATGTTTATATTGAATTTATATGATATATAAATTTAATAATTATTATAACTAAATATTGTATTCACTTTTGAAAAAAGTTTTAAAATTTTTATATTTTCAAAGTTTATAACCTTTGAACATGTGAAAAAATAAAAAAAATATTTTTTTTGTTATTTCATTGTTTAAATAAAACCTATAAATCACTAAATGCCTAAACACTTAAATCACTAAACTACAAAATCTCGATACCCCTATATAGATAATCCATTAAACTGGTATACCCTAAATAATAATTAATAAATCTCATTTTTATTTTTTTCATTATAATTTAAAAAATTCATTTTGATTGTTAATTTATATATATATATATATATTAATTATAAAATAAATTATGAGTTAAAAATATAATTTATAAAAATTATTTTTCATAAAAAAATAAATAAACCTATAAAAAGAATACAAATTTAAAAACAAATAATTATTATTAAGTAATATATTTTGCTTTGCTTTTGAATTATTTTTGCTTTTGATATTATATTTTAAGTAATATCAATCTTATTCATAATAGATTTTTAATTTATTTTTTGATAATTATTATAATATCTATCAATAAAATTGTTTATATTGAATTTATATGATATATAATTATTATGATTATTAAAAATAAATATTGTATTCACTTTTGAAAAAAATTTAAAAATTATTACATTTTCAAAGGTTATAATCTTAAAAAAAATGAGAAAGGATACAAAAAATAAATTTTTTGTTATTTCTTTTTAAAATAAAACCTATAGACCACTAAATGTTTACTTACTTAAATCAGTAGCTCATAAAACCCGAAAACCCTAAATACATAAACCTTATATCAGCTATATACTACTTAATAAATAATAAATCTCATTTTTATTTCTATTTATTATAATTTTAAATATTCATTTTAATTATTTATATTTTAATTTTTTAGAAAAATTAATTACAAAATAAATTTCGAGTGAGACATATATTATTTAAATAATTTATTTTTAATCATAAAAAAATATAAGCTTATAAAAAGAAGGAACATTTTAAAAATTAAATATTATTATTTAGTAATATATTTTGATTTGATTTTGAATCTTTTTGTTTTATATAAATATATTTTAATTAATATTTATATTATTAATAATAGTTTATTAATTTAATTTTTGATCATTATTATAATATCTATCATTAAAATTATTTATATTGAATTCATATCATATATAATTAATAAGATTAATATAATTATACGTGGTATTCACATTTCAAAAGATTTTAAAAATTATTTTATTTTTAAAGCTTATAACCTTTCAAAATCTAAAAAAATCAAAAAAATAATTTTATTTTTATTATATAAATAAAACCTATATACCACTAAATGCCTAAAAACATAAATTGCTAAACTCCTAAACGACAAAACCCCAAAATAATCGATCCATTCAACCGGTATACCATATATAATTGTTGGGCAATTGTGATTCCACGGTAATGAGATTGAGATATAAAAACACAAAACAACAGAAAACAAGTAAAATATATATCCCAATTCAGCAACCATGTATGATAGAATCAAAAACGAGAAATAAACACACAAAATAACATGGTTCACTAGTCGCTCTGTATGACTTGCTAAATCCACCAGAAAATGCTTATCCGTTATAGATTAAAGCAACAGAAATGTCTTACAGTATGCAGCACACAGAATAGTCCTGATAAATGACAAAGAGAGAACAGAGAGAGACGATGAATAGTTCCACGCGTCCAAAAACAGCCACCCAAAAATAAAATTACAAAACATTTTATATTAAAATTTATCTCAGTTCATTTAACCGAAGTGGGTCGGATCATGAGATGGTCCAGGCTCTCCTCCAATATTGGCCCACTATCGAGTCAGCGAGTCCTCCTTTATTGTGCTACTGCTAAATCCCCGGCCTCTTAATATTTCCTTTCTCTCACCTACATGAAAATATTAAAAAAGAAAAAATATTTGGTTATACAAACAGATTATCAAAAAATAAATTACATATACACCAATAATAAATCTTAAATCTCATTTTAATTTGTATTCATTATAATTTTAAATATTCATTTTAAATATTTATTAGTTTATTTTTTATATAAATATTAATTACAAAATAAAAAATTAGTCAGACAAATATAATATTAATAATTCACTATTAATAAAAAATATATAATATTATAAAAAGAAGTAAAAATTTAAAAACAAAAAATTATTATTTAGTAATAAATTTTACATTGATTTTGAATCATTTTAGTTTTGTAATTATATTTTATTTTATATCTATCATATTAATAATAGTTTATTAATTTAATTTTTGATAATTGATATCATATCTATCAATAAAATTATTTATAATTTGTTAATATTATATATAATTATAATGATTATTATTACTAAATATTTTATTCACATTTAAAAAAAATTTTAAAATTATTATATTTTTAAATGTTATAACCTTTGAAAATGTGAAAAAAATAACAAAAATAATTTTTTTCGTTATTTCATTATTTAAATAAATCTTATAAACCACTAAATGCCTAAATACTTAAATTAATAACTACTAAATCTCAAAAACCCTAAATAGATAATCATTTTATACCGGTATACCCTAAATAATATATAATAAATCTCAATATTATTTTTTTCATTATAATTTAAAAGATTCATTTTAATTAATTATTCGTTTATTTTTATATAATTAATAATTACATAATAGATTGAGTTAGACAAATATAATTTATATAATTATTTTTTATCAAAAAAATATAGATAAACTTTTTAAAAGAAAAAAAAATCAAAACAAAAAATTATTATATAGTAATATATTTTGGTTTATTTCTAATCATTTTAGGTTTTGTAATTATATTTAAATTGATATCTATCTTTTTAATAATAAATTATTAAATTATTCTTTGATCATTATTAGAATATTAATCAATAAAAATATTTATATCGAATTTATATGATATATAAATATAATGATTATTATAACTAAATATAGTATTCACTTTTGAAAAAATTTAAAAATTATTATATTTTCAAAGGTTATAACCTTTGAAAAATATCAAAAAATAAAAAAAATAAATTTTTTGATATTTTTTTTAAATAACACCTATAAACCACTAAATGCATACACAGTTAAATCAGTAAACTCCTAAACCCCATATTGCCTAAATACATAAACCATTAATCCGCTATATACTACATAATAATCAATAAATCTAATTTTTATTTCTATTTATTATAATTTTAAATATTCATTTTAATTATTTATTAGTTTAATTTTATAGAAATATTTATTACAAAATAAATTATGAGTGCGACAAATATAATTTAAAAAATATATATGCTTATAAAAGAAGTAAAAATTTAAAAATTAAAAATTGTTATCCAGAAAGATATTTTAATATAATTTTGAATCAATTTGGGTTTTGTAATTATTTTTTAATTAATATCTATCTTAATATCAATAGTTTATAAATTTAATTTTGATCATTATTATAATATATATCAATAAAATTGTTTATTGAATTTATATGATATATAAATATTAATATTATTATAACTAAGTATTGTATTCACATTTCAAAAAATTTTAAATATTATTATATTTTCAAAGGTTATAACCTATGAAAATGAGAAAAAATTATAGCAATTTTTTTTGATATTTTATTTTTTTAAATAAAACGTATAAATCACTAATAGCCTAAAAACATAATTTGCTAAAATCATAAATGAAAAAACCTTTAAATACTTAAACCATTAAACTGCTATACAGTAATAATAAATCATAAATCCAATTTTAAATTTTATTCAGTATAATTTTAATTTTTTATTTTAATTATTTATCAGTTTATATTTATAGATAATTTAATTACAAAATAAATTATTAGTGAGACAGATCTAATTTAAATTAAAATAGTATCCCTAGATAATAAATAATAAATCTCATTTTTTTCATTATAATTTTAAATATTCATTATAATTATATATATATATATATATATAATTTACAAAATAAATTGAGCTAGACAAAAATAATTTATATTAATTATTTTTGATCAAAAAATTATAGATAATCTTTTTAAAAGAAAAAAAATTTTCAAAATAATAAATTATTATATAGAAATATATTTTGCTTTGCTTCTGAATCATTTTAGGTTTTGTAATTATATTTTAATTAATATCTATCTTATTAATAATAGATTATTAATTTATTTTTTGATCATTATTAGAATATTTTTCAATAAAATTATTTATATTGAATTTAGATGATATATAATTATAAAGATTATTATAACTAAATATTATATTTACATTTGAAAATAATTTAAAAATTATTATATTTTTAAAGGTTATCAACTTTGAAAATGAGATAAAATCACAAAAATAATTTTTTGTTATTTTATTATTTATATAAAACCTATAAACTATTAAATGTTTAAACGCTTAAATCAATAAACTCCTAAAGCCAAAAACCCCAAAACCCTTAAATAATTAAATATTTAAACCATCTTTATAGGTTTAAGTATTTATAAATAATATATAAATATCTATCAATAAATAATAGTTTATTAACTGATTTTTTGATCATTATTAAATTTATTTTTATATTTAGTTTATTAATATCTATCAATAAAATTGTTTATTTTTAATTTACATGATATATAATTATTAAGTTGATTATAACTAAATATTGTATTCACATTTGAAAAAAATTTAAAAATTATTATATTTATAAAGGTTATAACCTTCAAAATTGATAAAAAAATTGAAAAATAATTTTTTTGTTATTTCATTATTTAAATAAAACATATAAACTACTAAATGCATAAACACTTAAATCACTAAACTCCTAAACTTCTAAATACTTATACCATTCAACAGGAATACTATAATAATTAATAATAAATCTCATTTTAATTTGTATTAAATATAATTTTAATATTCATTTTAATTATTTATTAGTTTATTTTTATAGAAAAATTAATTGCAAAATAAAACTATGAATACGAAAAATATAATTTAAATAATTTATCTTCATCAAAAAAATTTATAAGCTTATAAAAAGAATCAAAAAATAAAAAATTATTATTTAGTAATATATTTTACTTTGATTTTGAATCGTTTTAGGTTTTGCAAATAAATTTTAAATAATATATATCTTATTAATAATAGTTTATTAATCAATTTTATGATTAGTATTATAATATCGATCAATAAAATTATTTATATTGAATTTACATGATATTTAATTCGTATGATTATTATTATAAATAAATATTGTATTAACATTTGAAAAAAAATTAAAAATTATCATATTTTCAATGGTTATAACCTTGAAAATGAGAAAAAATCATAAAAATAAATTTTTTGTTACTTAATTATTTAAATAAAACCTATAAACCACAAAATACCTAAATACTTAAATTACTAAACTTTTAAATCCTGATACTGCTGCACAACACACACATAGCGACAGACTACAGTACACACGTGCAAATATTCTTGTCCATTTTGGTGTAGCATTTAGAGGGGCCAGCAAGTCCTGGAAGCAGCCAGAAGTATGGGCCACCATCTTGTAGGAGGCCCCACTAGCAAGCCACGATGATAACATTCAGAAAACTGACGAGACCGAGCAAAGTGGTCGGGAGTAAACCTAGGAGTAGCTAGGAGTTGGTCCCACTAGCCCTATTAGGCAGCTTAGAGGGCCACCCAACCATCTCCTAACAGGAGTAGCGGGTAATCCATGATTAATTAGAGAGCCGGAAAAATCCGAAGCATTACGAAGCAAGGCCAATAAGCAATGGAGTCTAGACCAGCCACACGAGAGCGAAAGATTCAAATTTGTAGTTTATGTTTGTAGTCTTATTTGTATTTTGTACTTTGTATGCACCATGTACTTGTAGAGACAGATCATGACACACACACACACACACACACACACACAATCTTGTTTGTTCTCTATGTAGCATGCAATGAGGGAAACTGGATCCATGAGTATCTCTAAGTGGGGCCCACTATGCATTTTCTAAATACACATTAAGCGATACTGCACTCCCGGGAGCAGAAGACCCATCTTTATAGCATTTTGTAATTTTACTTGTATTCTAGCTTGGTTGTACGCGTAGATAATTCGACTATGAGATGGACCTCATCACACATGCACACCGATGCATGCATATTTTTTGATATTTTGTCGGTGCAACATACAGCCACTTCTTGGAGCTCGAGGAGGAAGCATTCTAACCCAATAGATACTCTTTTGAGGATCATTGGAGCAAAAGAATGTGGAATTCAGATCTGAGAATGAATTGAGAAAGTGTCGTAGATATGGACTTGTGGATTTATGGTATTCAGTTTTACATGTATTCCATTGCATAGCAATGACATAGGCAAACTGCTTGATGCTGCATGTCACCACATGCACAATTTATATTTGCATAGTTTTAATATGGTGCAACATTCAGGTTCCTCCAAAACGCTTGGACAAATCCGAATGGAAAGGATGCAGTGCGTATAATGACTCAAAGCCAACTCTAAAGTCCGGGAATGCCAGGTGATTTTAGTTGTATGCGTATGTTTGGAATTATTAGGCTTTATGTTTTTTTTTGTATTTTATGCATAGAATCATTAAGGTGCATAGGATTTGGTGGGCAGGCCTAAATTAATCAGCTTTTTAGTTACTTGTAAGTTTTGTCCCTAAATGATAAATAAAGTGTGTATTTTCCGAAAAAAAAAACAAAAAAAATCATAAACCCTAAACTTTAAATCCAAAACCTTAAACCATAAACTATAACCCTAACCCATATACCCTAAATCCTAAATCTCATGTTTTGCACTTTTATAATCAAATGACTAAGTGTTAAATTTAAATTGAAATTTACAACTTTTAGGAATGTCACGGATTTATCTTTTTGTATATGTAACACAAAGTCATGACTCAATGGGTGAGTTATGGATTCAGTCTCTTTCTTGCTTTAGATTATTGTAGCATTAGTAATGGTCATGATTGTATATTTTGTCTCTAGAACACAAAATAATATCGATGAGAATATGCCATAACTTGTGTCTCTCCGTTGAACATATTGTTATGGCAATAAGAATGATCATGAATACATATTTAATCACTATAATACTGGGTCACAGTATTGGTTATGACCATAGCTTGTGCATTTTATCTTTATATTGCAAAGTCATTGCACTAGGAATGATTGTAACTTTGGACATTCCTCAAGAGCAAACGTCATGACGCTAGAAATAGTTAAAGCTCGAGTACTACTCTTTATAACTTTCTATAGCTAAAATTCTTGGGATTGGAAATATCACTATGGCTTTTTCCTTTGATTTGTGACCTCAAGTGTCACTATGCAAGACTAATATTTTGAGCAATGATTAAAACCTTTTATACATTTGAATATTGATTCATTTACACATTTTTGGGTATTGTTAGCTTGTATACATAACTCAATTATTATAAAAAGAAAGAAATGATACTTTTCATATCCATGAGGATATAAAAAAAGGCTTAGACATGCCAATAAAATAAATTTTTCGATTCTTGATTGAAAGTGAGCCCATACTTCTTGCCCTGCTCAAAACGCCCTGGGGCTAGTTTGTTCTAATCGGCTACAAGGTCGTTATTTTTTTAGAAGTGAACTATGTTTTAAAAAGATTGTTTTGAGTGTGTGCATTAGAAAATTTTAGAAGAAATTATATATTCAATATAAATAGCATCCTCAACAACTAGCTATTTCAACACACAGGGGTACAACTTTGGTTTTGTCTGTTAGCGTACATGAGTGAAATTACCTTTGATAGCCTAGTAATTCAACATCAAATATGATGGGATATAATAGAGATAAAGTAAAAGCTCCTATTATTTTGGTTAGAGCTTTAGCAATCATTTTAGAGTTGAGAGAGGAACAAAATAAAGTATTTTAATTATTCAGTATAATTTAAATTTTTATTTTATTTATTTATCAGTTTATTTTTATAGAAATATTAATTACAAAATAAATTATTAGTGAGACGGATCTAATTTAAATTAAACTTGTATATCCTAAATAATAAAGAATAAATCTCATTTTCTTTATTTTAATTTTAAATATTCAAATTTAAATATGTATTTGTTTATTTTTATATAAAATATTAATTACAAAATAAATTATGAGCTACACAAATATAATTTATATAAATTATTTTTCATCAAAATAATATAGATAAACTTTTTAAAAGAAAAAAATTTCTAAACAAATAAATCTTATATAGTAATATATTTCCCTTTGCTTCGGAATCATTTTTGGTTTTGTAAATAAATTTTAATTGATATCTATCTTATTAATAATAGATTATTAATTTATTTTTTCATCATTATTAGAATATTTATCAATAAAAATGTTTATATTGAATCTATATGATATATAAATATAATGATTATTATAACTAAATATTGTATTCACTTTTAAAAAAAATTTAAAAATTATTATATTTTCAAAGGTTATATCCTTTGAAAATATCAAAAAATAATAAAATAAATATTTTGTAATTTTAATTTTTAAATAAAACCTATAAATAAATAATGAGTGAGATAGATATAATTTAAAATAATTATTTTTTATGAAAAAAAAATAAGCTTATAAAAATAAATAAAATTTCAAAAATTTAAAATTTTATTTAGTAATATAATTTATTTTGATTTTGAATTATTTTAGGTTCTGCAAATATATTTTAATTAATATATATCTTATTAATAATAGTTTATTAATTTATTTTTTGATTATTATTATAATATATATTAATACATTTTTTTTGAATCTAAAAAATATATAATTATTAAGATTATTATAACTAAGTATTGTATTCATATTTTAGAAATATTAAAAAATTATTATATTTTTAATGGGTATAACCATCAAAAATCACGAAAATTCATAAAAATTTTTTTTTTGTTATTTCTTTGATTAAATAAAACCTATAAACAGGAAAATCTGTAAACATATAAATCAATAAACTCCTTAACCCCAAAACCACAAAAAAATTAAACAATTAAATAGTTATACCCTAAATAATAAATAATAAATCTCATTTTTCTTAGTATTTATTATAATTTTAAATATACATTTTTATTATTTATTAGTTTAATTTTATAGAAATATAAATTAAAAAATAAATTATTAGTGAGACAAATATAATTTAAATAATTTATTTTTCATCAAAAAATATATAGGCTTATAAATGGATACAAAAATTTAAAAATTTAAAATTAATATTTAGTATAATATTTCACTTTGATTTTGAGTCATTTTAGTTTTTGCAAATATATTTTAAACAATATTTATCTTATTAATAATAGGTTATTACTTTTTTATGATTATTATTCTAATAAATATCAATAAAATAGTTTATATTGAATTTACATGATATATAATTATTATGATTATTATAACTTCATATTGTATTCACTTTTCAAAAAAAAATTAAAAATTATTATATTTTCAAAGGTTATAACCTTCAAAATTGAGAAAAAATAACAAAAATAAATTTTTTGTTATTTTATTTTTTATATAAAATTTATAAACCACTAAATGACTAGATACTAAAATGACTAAACTCCTAAACCCCATAGCCCATAAATATTAAAACATTAAATTAGTATAGTTTAAATAATAAATTATAATTATAAGTTTTATTAGTATTCATAATAATCTTAAATATTCATTTTAATTATTTATAAGTTAATTCTTATTGAAATAAATTAATAGTGTGACATATATAATTAAAATAATTTATTTTCCATCAAAAAAAAATACATATAAAAAGAGGCACAATTTTAAAAATAAAAAATTATTATTTAATAATATATCTTATTTTGATTTTGAATCATTTTAGATCATACAATTATATTTTAATTTATATCATTCTTATAAATACAAATTTATTAATTTATTTATTGATCATTATTATAATATCTATCAATAAAATTATTTATATTGAGTTTACATTAAATAAAATTAAAATTATTATATTTTCAAAGGTTACAACATTCAAAAATTGAAAAAAATCAAAAAATTAAATTTTTTGTTTTTTCATTCGTTAAATAAAAACTATAAATCACTAAAGGTTTAAACAATTAAATCACTAAACTTTTAAACCACAAAATACCTAAATACTTAAAACCATTAAACCGGTATATCCTAAATAATAAATAATAAATCTAAATTTTATTTGTATTCATTATAATTTTAAATATTCATTTTAATTATTTAGTAGTTTATTATTGTAGAATTATAAATTATAAAATAAATTATGAGTAAGAAAATATAATTTGAATAATTTATTTTTAATAACAAAAATATAAACTTATAAAAAAGCAAAACATTAAAAAAAATTATTATTTATAAATATATTTTACTTTGATTTGAATAAATTTAGATTTTGCAAAGACTTTTTAAATAATAACTATTTTATTAATAATAGTTTATTAATTTATATCCATCATAATAATATAGCATATTAATTTATTTTTTGATAATTGACATCATATCTATCAATAAAATTGTTTATATTTAGTTTATATTATATAGAATTATAATGATTATTATTACTAAATATTGTATTCAAATTTTTAAAAAAATTTAAAATTATTATATTCTCAAATGTTATAATCTTTGAAAATATGAAAAAATATCAAAAATAATTTTTTTGTTATTTCTTTGTGTAAACAAAACCAATAAACCACTAAATGCCTAAAAACATAAATTGCTAAAGTCCTAAATGACAAAACATCTAAATACTTAAAATATTAAACTGGTATACATTAATAATAATTATTAAATCTCATTTTAATTTTTATTGAATATAATTTTATATTTTTATTTTAATTATTTATCAGTTTATTTTTATTGAAATATTAATTACTAAATAAATTATTAGTTAGACAGATATAATTTAAATTAAACCGGTATACCCTAAATAATAAAGAATAAATCTTATTTTTTTCATTATAATTTTAAATATTCATTTTAATTATTTATTTGTTTATTTTTATATAAATATTAATTAAAAAATAAATTATGAGTTCGACAAATATAATTTATATAAATTATTTTTCATTAAAAAAATTATAGATAAACTTATTAAAATAAAAAAAAATTATAAACAAAAAGTTATTATATATTAATATAGTTTGCTTTGCTTCTGAATCATTATAGGTTTTGTAATTATATTTTAATTGATATCTATCTTATTAATAATAGATTATTAATTTATTTTTTGATCATTATTAATATATTTATCAATAATATTGTTTATATTGAATTTATATGATATATAAATATAATGATTATTATAACTAAATATTGAATTCACATTTAAAAAAAATAAAAATTATTATATTTTCAAAGGTTATAACCTTTGAAAATATAAAAAAACAATAAAAATAAATATTTTGTTATTTTAATTTTTAATAAAACCTATAAACTAGTAAATGCATACACAGTTAAATCAGTAAACTTCTAAAACCGGTAATGCCTAAATACATAAACAATTAAACAGCTATAAATACTTAATAATTAAGAAATCTAATTTTTATTTCAATTATTTATAATTTTAAATATTCATTTTAATTATTTATTAGTTTATTTATATATAAATTTTTATTACAAAATAAATTTTGAGTGCGACAAATATAATTTAAATAATTTATTTTTAATAAAAAAAATATATACGCTTATAAAAGAAGTATAAATTTAAAAATTAAAAATTATTATCCAATAATATTTTTTACTTTAATTTTGAATCAATTTGGGTTTAGTAAATATTTTTTAATTAATATCTATCTTATTATTAATAGTTTATTTATTTAATTTTTGAAAATTATTATAATATCTATCAATAAAATTGCTTATATTAAATTTATATGATATATAATTATTAAAATTATTATAACTAATAATTGTATTCACATTTCAAAAAATTTTAAATATTATTATATTTTCAAAGGTTATAACCTATGAAAATGACAAAAAATTAAAATTTTTTTTTGTTATTTTATTGTTTAAATAAAACCTATAAACCACTAAATGCCTAAAAACATGAATTGCCAAACACCTATACGACAAAACCTATAAATACTTAAACTATTAAATTGGTATACATTAATAATAAATCATAAATCTCATTTTATTTTTATTCAGTATAATTTTAAATTTTTATTTTAATTATTTATTAGTTTATTTTTATAGAAATATTAATTACAAAATAAATTATTAGTTAGACAGATATAGTTTAAAATAGACCGGTATACCCTAAATAATAAATATTAAATCTCATTTTTTTTTCATTATAATTTTAAATATTCATTTTAATTATTTATTTGTTTATTTTTATATAAATATTAATTAAAAAATAAATTGTGTTAGACAAATATAATTTATGTAAATTATTTTTAACCAAAAAAATATAGATAAACTTTTTAAATAAAAAAAATTACAAAACAAAAAATTATTATATAGTAATATATTTTGGTTTGCTTATGAATCATTTAATGTTTTGTAATTATATTTTAATTGATATCTATCTTATTAATAATAGATTTTTAATTTATTATTTGATCATTATTAGAATATTAATAACTAAAATTGTTTATATTGAATTTATATGATATATAAATATAATGATTATTATAACTAAATATTGAATTCACTTTTAAAAAAAATTAAAAAATTATTATATTTTCAATGGTTATAAACTTTGAAAATATCAAAAATAACAAAAATAAATTTTTTGTTATTTTATTTTTTAAATAAAACCTATAAACCACTAAATGCATACACAATTAAATTAGTATACTTTTAAACACCGTAATACCTAAATACATAAACCATTAAACCACTATATAGTACATAATAATTAATAATCAATTTTTATTTCTATTTATTATAATTTTAAATATTCATTTAATTTTTTATTAGTTTATTTTTATAGAAATATTTATTACAAAATAAATTATGAGTAAGACAAATATAATTTAATAATATACTTTTAAGAACAAAAAATATAAACTTATAAAAGAAGTAGTACATCAAAAATATTATTATTTAGTAATTTATTTTACTTTGATTTTGAATAAATTTAGGTTTTCAAATATATTTTAAATAATATCTATCTTATTTATAATAGTTTTTTAATTTATTTTTTGATCATTAATATAATATCTATCAATATAATTGTTTATATTGAATTTATATGATATATAATTATTAATATTATCAAAACTAAATATAGTATTCACATTTAAAAAAAATTTAAAAATTGTTATATTTTCAAAGGTTATAACCTTGAAAATTTAGAAAAAATAACAAAAAATAAATTTTTTGTTATATCATTGTTTAAATATAACTTATAAACCATTAAATACCTAAAAACATAAATTTCTAAACTCTTAAACCCCGAAGCCCCTAAATACTTAAACCTTTAAACTCGTAAACTTTAAATATAATTTAAATAATTTATTGAAATATTAATTACAAAATAAATTATGAGTGATACAAATATAATTTAAAAAATTTATTTTTTTATCAAAAAATATTAATCTTATAAAATGTGGCAAAAACTAAAAAACAAAAAGTATTATTTAGTAATAAATTTACTTTGATTTTTAATTATTTTAGTTCTTGTAATTAAATTTCAATTTATATCTATCATATTAATAATAGTTTATTAATTTATTTTTTGATAATTGATATAAATCTATCAATAAAATTGTTTATATAATTTTTATATTATATATTGTTATACTAATTATTATTACTAAATATTGTATTCACATTTTGAAATAAATTTTAAAAATATTATATTTTCAAAGGTTATAATCTTTGAAAATTTCAAAAAATATCAAAAATAATTTATTTGTTATTTCATTGTTTAAATAAAACCAATAAACCACTAAATGCCTAAATACTTAAATGAATATCTTATAAATCTCGAAAACCCTAAATTAGATAATTTTTTTAATCAGATATATCCTCACTAATAAATATTAAATCTCATTTTTATTTTTTTTATTATAATTTTAAATATTCATTTTAATTATTTATTTGTTTATTTTTATATAAATATTAATTACGAAATAAATTATGCATTAGACAAATATAATTTATATAAATTATTTTTCATCGAAAAATATAGATAAACTTATAAAAACAATAAAAAATTTAAAAAATAAAATTCCTTATATAGTAATATATTTTGCTCTCCTTCTGAATCATTTTAGATTTTGTAATTATATTTTAATTGATATCTATATTATTAACAATTGTTTATTAATTTATTTTTTGATCATTATTAGAATATCATTATTAGAAAATTTCTTAATTTATCAACAAACTCCTAAACCCCGTAATGTCTAAATACATAAACCATTAAACCACTAATACTACTTAATAAATTGAATTTATATTTCAATTTATTATTATTTTAAATATTAATTTTAATTAATTATTAGTTTATTTATATAGAAATTTTTATTACAAAATATATTATGAGTGCGACACATATACTTGAAATAATTTATTTTTAAACAAAAAAAATATATACGCTTATAAAATAAGTAAAAATATAAAAATTAAAAATTATTATCCAGTAATATAATTTACTATAATTTTGAATCAATTTGGGTTTTGTAAATATTTTTTAATTAATATCTATCTTAATATTAATAGTTTATAAATTTAATTTTTGATCATTATTATAATATCTATCAATAAAATTATTTTTATTAAATTTATATGATATATAATTATATATATTATTATAACAAAATATTGTATTAAAATTTCAAAAAATTTAAAATATTATTATATTTTCGAATGTTATAACCTATGAAAATGATAAAAAATTATATAAATTTTTTTGTTATTTTATTTTTTTAAATAAAACCTATAAACAACTAAAAGCCTAAAAACATAAATCACTAAACTCCTGACGGCAAAACCTTTAAATACTTAAATCATTAAACTAGTATACATTAATAATAAATCATAAATCTCATTTTAATTTTTATTTAGTATAATATTAAATTTTTATTTTAATTATTTATCAATTTATTTTATAGAAATATTAATTACTAAATAAATTAATAGTGAGATAAATCTAATTTAAATTAAACCGATATCCCTAAATAATAAATAATAAATCTCATTTTTTTTAATTATAATTTTAAATATTCATTTTAATTATTTATTTGATTATTTATATATAAATAGTAATTACAAAATAAATTGAGTTAGACATATATAATTTATATAAATTATTTTTCATCAAAAAAATATACATAAACTTTTTAAAAGAAAAAAAAATTTCAAAAATAAAATTATTATATAGTACTATATTTCCCTTTGCTTCTGAATCATTTTAGGTTTTGTAATTATTTTTTAATTGATATCTATATTATTAATAATAGATTATTAATTTATTTATTGATCATTATTAGAATATTTATCAATAAAATTGTTTATATTGAATTTATATAATTTATAAATATAATGATTATTATAACAAAATATTGTATTCACTTTAGAAAAATTTTAAAATTTATTATATTTTTAAAGGTTATAACCTTTGAAAATATCAAAAAATAACAAAAATAAATTTTTTGTTATTTTATTTTTTAAATAAAACATATAAACCACTAAATGCATATATAGGTAAATCAGTAAAGTCCTAAATACATAAACCATTAAAATGCTATATACTACTTAATAATTAATTAATCTAATTTTTATTTTATTTATTATAATTTTAAATATTAGTTTTAATTATTTATTAGGTTATTTTTATAAAATATTTATTACAAAATAAATTATGAGTGTAACAAATATAATTTAAATAATTTATTTTTAATCAAAAAATATATATACGCTTGTAAAAGAAGTAAAAATTAAAAATTATTATACATTAATTTATTATAGTTTAATATTGAATCGATTTTGGTATTGTAAATATTTTTTAATTAATATCTATCTTATTATTAATAGTTTATTAATTTAATTTTTGATCATTATTATATTATCTATTAATAAAATTGTTTATATTGAATTTATATGATATAGAATTATTAATATTGAAATAACTAAATATTGTATTCACATTTAAAAACATTTTTAATATTATTATATTTTTAAAAGTTATAACCTGTGAAAATGAAAAAAAATTACAATTTTTTTTTGTTATTTTATTGTTTAAATAAAACCTATAAACCACTAAATGCCTAAAAACATAAATTGCTAAACTCCTAAACGAAAAAACCTCTAAATACTTAAACCATTAAACAGGTGTACATAATTAAAATTCATAAATCACAATTAATTTTTATTAAGTATAATTTTAAATTTTTATTTTAATTATTTATAAGTTTATTTTTATAGAAATATTAATTACAAAATAAATTATTAGTGAGATAGATCTAATTTAAATTAAAATAGTATCCCTAAATAATAAATAATAAATCTCATTTTTTTTCATTATAATTTTAAATATTCATTTTAATTATTTATTTGTTATTTATATATAAATATTAATTACAAAATAAATTGAGATAGACAAAAATAATTTATATAAATTATTTGTCATCAAAAAATTATAGATAAACTTTTTAAAAGCAAAATAATTTTCAAAACAACAAATTATTATATAGTAATATATTTTTCATTGCTTCTGAATCATTTTAGGATTTGTAATTATATTTTAATTAATATCTATCTTATTAATAATAGATTATTAATTTATTTTTTGATCATTATTAGAATATTTATCAATAAAATTGTTTATATTTAATTTATATGATCTATAAATATAATGATTTTTATAACTAAATATTATATTCACATTTGAAAATGATTT
>JAREIK010004205.1:0-29048 GCA_029783825.1 Sapria himalayana | reverse complement strand
ATTGTAATTTTTGTCATTTCAAATGTTATAACCTTTGTAAATTTAATAATATTTAAATTTTTTGAAATTTGAATAAAATATTTAGTTATAATAATTTTAATAATATTATATCATATAAAATAATATAAACAATTTTATTAATAGATAGTATAATAATAATCAAAAATTAAATTAATAAACTATTTATAATAAGATAGATATTAATTAAAAAATATTTAAAAAATCCAAATTGATTCAAAATTAAAGAAAAATATATTAGTTGATAATAATTTTTAATTTTTAATAATACTTCTTTTAAAAGAGTATATATTTTTTTTGATTAAAAATAAATTATTTAAATTATATGTGTCGCACTCATAATTTATTTTGTAATAAAAATTTCTATAAAAATAAACTAATAAATAATTAAAATGAATATTTAAAATAATAATAAATTGAAATAAAAATTAAATTTTTTAATTATTAAGTAGTATATAGCTATTTAATCATTTATGTATTTAGGCATTATGAGGTTTAGGAATTTACTGATATAACTGTGTATGCATTTAGTGGTTAATAGGTTTTATTTAAAAAATAAAATAACAAAAAATTTATTTTTATTATTTTTTCATATTTCCAAAGGTTATAACCTTTGGAAATATGAAAATTTTTAAATTTTTTTCAAAAGTGAATTCAATATTTAGTTATAATCATCATTATAACTATATATCATATAAATTCAATATAAACAATTTTATTGATAATATTCTTAATAATGATCAAAAAATTAATTAATAAAGTAAATTATTAATATGATAGATATCAATTACAAATATAATTAACAAAACCTATAATGTTCAGAGGAGAGCAAAATAGATTACTATATAATAAATATTAGTTTTAAGTTTTTATTATTCTTTATAAGTTTACTATAGTTATATTGGTCTACTCATAATTTATTTTGTAATTATGATTATAGAAAAATAATACGAAATAAATACATTAAAATGAATATTAAAATTTATAATGAAAAAAATAAGATTGAGATTTATTATTTATTATTGAGGGTATAACTAGGTTTAAAAGGAATGATCTTTTTAGGATTTGAAGATTCGGAGTTATTGATTTAAGTATTTAGGCATTTAGTGGTTTATAAGATGTTATTTAAATAATGAAATAACAAAAAAATTATTTTTGATATTTTCTCACATTTTCAAATGTTATAACCTTTGAAAATATAATAATTTTAAAATTTTTTAAAAAGTAAATACAATATTTTGTAATAATAATCATTATAAATATATATAATATAACAAAATATAAAGAATTTATTAATAGATATTAAATCAATTATCAAAAAATAATTAATATGCTATTATTAATATGATAGATATAAATTAAAATATAATTGCAAAAGAAATATTATTCAAAATAAAAGTAAAATTTATTACTAAATATTAATTTTTATTTATTTAGTTTTTGCTTCTTTTTATAAGCTTATATTTTTTTTTGATGAAAAATAAATTATTTAAATTAAATTGTATCACTCATAATTTATATTATAATTAATATTTTAATAAATTATTTAAATTATAATTAAGGTTACTAGTTTAAAGAATTAAGTATTTAATAGCATTTGTGTTAAGGAGTTTAGAGATTTAAGTGTTTAGGGATTTAGTGGTTATAAGTTTTATTTAAACAATGATATAACCATAAAATTTATTTTTTTTATTTTTTCTAATTTTTGAAGGTTATATCCTTTGAAAATATAATAATTTTAAATTTTTTTCAAATGTAAATATAATATTTATTTATAATATCTTCATTAAATATAAGTGATTTAAATTCAATATAAATAATTACATTGCTAGATATTATAATAATGATCAAAAATAATTAATAAACTATTATTAATAAAATAGATATTATTTAAAACGTATTTGTAAAATCAAAATTTATTCAAATCAAAGTAAAATATATTACTAAATATTAATTTTTTTTAATGTTTTGCTTTTTTTATAAGTTTATATTTTGTTATTAAAAATAAATTATTTAAATTATATTTGTCTTACTCATTATTTATTTTGTAATTTATAATTCTATAATAATAAACTAATAAATAATTAAAATGAATATTTAAAATTATAATGAATACAAATAAAATTGAGATTTATTATTTATTATTCAGGATATACCAGTTTAATGGTTTAAGTATTTAGGTGTTTTTATGGTTTAGGAGTTTAGTGATTTAATTGTTTATACCTTTAGTGATTTATAGTTTTTATTTAAAGAATGAAAAACAAAAAAATTAAATTTTTTGATTTTTTTTAATTTTTGAAGGTTATAACCTTTGAAAATATAATAATTTTTAATTTTTTTAAATGTGAATATAATATTTAGTTATAATAATCTTAATAATTATATATAATGTAAACTCAATATAAATAATTGTATTGATAGATATTATAATAATGATCAATAAATAAATTAATAAACTAGTGTTTATAAGAATGATATAAATTAAAATATAATTGTATAATCTAAAATGATTCAAAATCAAAATAAGATATATTACTAAATAATAATAATTTATTTTTAAAAATTTGCCTTTTTTATTAGCATTTTTTTAATGAAAAATAAATTATTTAAACTATATATGTCGCACTAATACTTATTTTGTAATTAAGATTTATATAAAAATAAACTGATAAATAATTAAAATTAATATTTAAAATTATAATGAATACTAATAAAAATTAGATTTATGATTTATTATTAGGACTATACAAATTTAATGTTTTAACTATTTATTGGCTTCGGGTGTTAGGAGTTTAGTCATTTTAGAATTTAGTCATTTAGTGGTTTATATGTTTATATAAAAAATAAAATAACAAAAAAATTTTTTTGTTATTTTTTCGCATTTTTAATGTTATAACCTTTGAAAATATAATAATTTATAATTTTTTTTGAAAGTGAATATAATTTGAAGTTATAATAATCATAATAATTATATATTATATAAATTCAAATAACCTATTTATTGATATATATTATAATAATGATCATAAAAATGTAATAAATAATTATTAATAAGATAAATATTGTTTAAAATATATTTTCAAAACCTAAAATGTTTAAAAATCAAAGTGAAATATTTTAAAAAATATTATTTTTAAATTTTTGTATCCATTTATAAGCCTCTATATTTTTTGATGAAAAATAAAATATTTAAATTATATTTGTCTCACAAATAATTTATTTTTTAATTTATATTTCTATAAAATTAAACTAATAAATAATTAAAATGTATATTTAAAATTATAATGAATACTAATAAAAATGAGATTTATGATTTATTATTTAGGGTATAACTATTTAATTGTTTAAATTTTTTGTGGTTTTGGTCTTAATTAGTTTAATGATTTATATGGTTACACATTTAGGTGTTTATAGGTTTTATTTAATTAATGAAATAACAAAAAATTTATTTTATGAATTTTCGTGATTTTCAATTATTATAACCTTTAAAAATATAATAATTTTTTAATAGTTATAGAATATGAATACAATACTTAGTTATAAAAATCTTAAAAATTATATTTGTTGTAAATTCAATATAAAAAAATTTATTAATATATATTATTATAATTATCAAAAAGTAAAATTATAATTTATTATTAATAAGATAGATATTAATTAAAATATATTTGCAGAAAACAAAATAATTCAAAATCAAAGTAAATTATATTACTAAATAAAATTTTAAATTTTTGAAATTTTGTTTATTTTTATAAGCTTATTTTTTTTTCATAAAAAATAATTTATTTAAATTTTATATGTCTCACTCATTATTTAATTTGTAATTAATATTTTATAAAAATAAACTAAAAAATAATTAAAATGAATATTTAAAATTATAATGAATACAAATAAAAATGAGATTTATTATTTATTATTTAGGTTATATAGGTTTAATGGTTTAAGTATTTAAGGGATTTTGGTGTTTAGGAGTCTAGAGATTTAAATGTTTAGGCATTAGTGGTTTATAAGTTTTATTTAATTAATAAAATAATAAAAAAATTATTTTTGTGATTTTTTATCATTTTTGAAGCTATATAACCTTTGAAATATATAATTTTAATTTTTAAATGTAAAATAATATTTAGTTATAATAATCTTAATAATTATAAGACATTTAAATTGAATATAAGTAATTTTATTGTCAGATTTTATAAAAATGATCAAATAATAAATTAATAAACTTTTATTAATATGATTGATAGCAATTAAAATTAAATTGGATATCTATATATAATGATTCAAAATCAAAGTAAAATATATTACTAAATAATACTTTTTTTCATATCCTATATATACCGTTTAACGGATTGATTATTTAGGAGTTTATCATTTAGGAGTTTATCAATTTATGTTTTAGGCATTTAGTGGTTTATAGGTTTTATTTATAAAATAAAATAAAATAATTTATTTTTAGATTTTTCTGATTTTCAAAGGTTATAACCTTTGAAAATAAATAATTTTTAAAATTTTTTGAAATGTGAATGCTATGTATAATTATATTAATCTCACTAATTATATATCATATAATTCAATATAAACAATTTTAATGATATATATTATATTAATGATCAAAAATTAAATTAATAAACTATTAATTAATAATATAAATAATAATTAAAATATATTTACATAACACAATGATTCAAAATCAATTTAAAATATATTACTAAATAATAATATTTAGATGAAAAATATATTACTATATAAAAATTATTTAGAAGAAAGCAAAATATATTACTATATAATAATTTGTTGTTTTGAAAATTTTTTTTTCTTTTAAAATAAATTATTTTTCAATTTAATGAAAAATAATTTATATAATTTATATTTGTCTAAATCATAATTAATTTTGTAATTAATATTTATATAAAAATAAACAAATAAATAATTAAAATGAATATTTAAAATTATAATGAAAAAAATAATATTGAGATTTATTATTTATTATTTAGGGTTATCGGTTTAAAAGAAGTATTATTTATATTTAGTGTTTTAGAGATTTAGGAGTTATGATTTAAGTGTTTAGGCATTTAGTGGTTTATAGGTTTTATTTAAAAATAAATATCAAAAAAAATTATTTTTTTTATTTTTTCACATTTTCAAAGGTATAACCGTTAGAAAATATAATAATTTTAAAATTTTTTTCAAAAGTGAATTCAATATTTAGTTATAATAATCATTATATTTAAATAGCATATAAATTCAATTTAAACAATTTTATTGATAAATATTCTAATAATGATCAAAAAATAAATTAATAATCGATTATTAATAAGATAAATATCAATTAAAATATAATTACAAAACTAATAACGATTTAGAAGCAAAGCAAATTATATTATTATATAATAATTTTTTGTTTTTAATTTTTATTTCTTTTAATTAGTTTATCTATATTTTTTTGATGAAAAATAATTTATATAAATTATGATTTTATAACTCATAATTTATTTTGTAATTAATATTTATATAAAAATAAACAAATAAATAATTAAAATGAAATTATAAAATTATAATGAAAAAAATAAAAATGGATTTATTATTTATTATTTAGGATATATCTAATTAAAAAAATAATATATTTAGGGTTTTCGGGATTTAGAAGTTATTCATTTAAGTATTTAGGCATTTGATGGTTTATAGGTTTTATTCAACCAATGAAATATCAAAAAAATTATTTTTGATATTATTTCAAATTTTCAAAGGTTATAAACATTTGAAAATATAATTATTTTAAAATTTTTTAAAAATGTGAAAACAATATTTAGTAATAATAAATATTATAACTATATATAATATAAACTAAATATAAATAATTTTATTGATAGATATTATATCAATTATCAAAAAATAAATTAATAAACTATTATTAATATGATAGATATAAATTAAAATAAAATTAAAAACCCTAAAATGATTCAAAATCAAAGTAAAATTTATTACTAAATAATAATTTTTTTTAGGTTTTGCATCATTTTATCATCTTATATGTTTTTTTGATGAAAAATATATTATTTAAATTATATTTGTATCACTCCTTAATTTATTTTGTAATTAATATTTCTATAAATTATTTAAATTATATTTAGGTTTACGAGTTTAAAGGTTTAAGTATTAGGGGCTTCGGGGTTTAGGAATTTAAATATTTATGTATTTAGGCATTTAATGTTTTATAAGTTTTATTTAAATAATGATATAACAAAAAATTTATTTTTGTTATTTTTTCTCATTTTTGAAGGTTATAACTTTGAAAATATAACAATTTTTAAATTTTTTTATATGTGAATACTATATTAGTTATGATAATCTTAATAATTATATATGATGTAAATTCATATAAACAATTATATGAAATATATTATATTAATGATCAAAAAATAAATTAATAAACTATTATTAATAAGATAGATATTATTTTAATTATATTTGCATAACGTAAATTTATTCTAAATCAAAGTAAAATATATTACAAATTATACTTTCTTTGATGTTTTGCTTCTTTTTATAAGTTTATATTTTTTGTTATTAAAAGAAATATTTAATTATATTCTTTTTCATCATAATTAATTATTAATTTATAATTCTATAAAAATAAACTAATAAATAATTAAAATAATATTTAAAATTATAATGAATACAAATAAAATACAGATTTATTATTTATTATTCAGGATATACTAGTTTAATGGTTTAAGTATTTAGGTGTTTTAGGGTTTAGTGATTTAAGTGTTTAGGCCTTTAGTGATTTATAGTTTTTATTTAAAGAATTAAAAAATAAAAAATTTAATTTTTTAATTTATTTTAATCTTTGAAGGTTTTAATCTTGAAATTATAATAATTTTTAAATTTTTTTAAATGTGAATAGAATATTCAATTATAATAATTTTAATAATTATATATAATGTAAACTCAATATAAATAATTTTATTAATAAATATTATAATAATGATCAAAAAAATTAATAACTATTATTAATAAGAATGATATAAATTAAATTATAATTGAAAAATCTAAAATGATTCGAAATAAAAATAAAATATATTACTAAATAATAAATTTTTGTTTTTAAAATTTTGCCTATTTTTATAAGGATATATATTTTTTTGATGAAAAAAAATTATTTAAATTAGATCTATCTCACTAATAATTTATTTTGTAATTAATATTTCTATAAAAATAAACTGATAAATAATTAAAATAAAAATTTAAAATTATACTTAATAAAAATTAAATTGAGATTTATTATTTTTTATTATTGTACACTTGTTTATTAGTTTAAGTATTTAGAGCTTTTATCGTTTAAAAGTTTACCAATTTATGATTTTAGGCATTTAGTGGTTTATAGGTTTTATTTAAACAATAAAATAACACAAAAAATTATAATTTTTTATTATTTTCATAGGTTATAACCTTTGAAAATATAATAATATTTAAAATTTTTTGAAATGTGAATACAATATTTAGTTATAATAATATTAATAATTATAAATCTATAAATTTAATATAAACAATTTTATTGATAGATAATATAATAATGATCAAAATTTAAATTAATAAACTATTAATAAAAAGATTGATATTAATTAAAAAATATTTACAAAACCAAAATTGATTCAAAATTAAAGTAAAATATATTACTAGATAATAATTTTCTAATTTTTAAATTTTTACTTGTTTTATAAGCATATATTTTTTTTTATTTAAAAATAAATTAATTAAAATATATATGTCGCTTTCATAATTTAATTTGTAATAAATATTTCTAAAAAATAAATTAATAAATAATTAAAATGAATATTTAAAATTATAATTATAGAAATAAAAATTAGATTTATTAATTATTAATTAGTATATAGCGATTTAATGGTTTATGTATTTAGGCATTATGTGGTTTAGGAAGTTTACTGATTTAACTGTGTATGCATTTAGTTGTTTATAGGTTTTATTAAAAAAATAAAATAAAAAAAGATTATTTTTATTATTTTTTGAAATTTTCAAAGGTTATAATCTTTGAATATATAAAAATTTTTAAATTTTTTTAAATGTGAATACTATATTTAGTTATAATAATCATTATATTTATATATCATATAAATTCAATATAAACAATTTTATTGATAAATATTCTAATAATGATCAAAAAATAAATTAATAATCTTTTATTAATAAGATAGATATCAATTAAAATATAATTACAAAACCTAAAATGATTCAAAAGAAAAGCAAATATATTACTATATAATAATTTTGTGTTTTGAAAATTTTTTTTCTTTTAAAAAGTTTATCAATAATTTTTTGATGAAAAATAATTTATATAAATTATATTTGTCCAACTCAATTTATTTTGTAATTAATATTTATATATAAATAAACAAATAAATAATTAAAATGAATAGTTAAAATTATAATGAAAAAAAATGAGATTTATTATTTATTATTTAGTGATACCGGTTTAATTTAAATTAGATCTGTCTCACTAATAATTTATTTTGTAATTAATATTTCTATAAAATAAATTGATAACTAATTAAAATAAAAATTTAAAATTATACTGAATAAAAATTAAAATGAGATTTATGATTTATTATTAATGTATGCCAATTTAATGATTTAAGTATTTAGAGGTTTTGTCATTAAGAGTTTAGCGATTTATGTTTTTAGGCTTTTAGTGGTTTATAGGTTTATTTAAAAAATAAAATAACTAAAAAATTTCTATAATTTTTTATCATTTTCATAGGTTATAACATTTGAAAATATAATAATATTTAAAATTTTTTAAAATTTTAATATAATATTTTGTTATAATAATATTAATAATTTATAATCATATAAATTTAATATAAATAATTTTATTGATAGATATTATAATAATGATGAAAAATTAAATTAATAAACTATTTATAATAAGATAGATATTAATTAAAAAATATTTACAATACCCAAATTGATTCAAAATTAAAGTAAAATATATTAGTTGATAATAATTTTAAATTTTTAATAATACTTCTTTTATACTTCTTTTAAAATTGTATATATATTTTTTGATTAAAAATAAATTATTAAATTATGTGTGTCACACTCATAATTTATTTTGTAATAAAAATTTCTATAAAAATAAACAATAAATAATTAAAATGAATATTTACAATAATAATAATTGAAATAAAATTCAATTTATTAATTATTAAGTCGTATATAGTGGTTTAATGGTTTATGTATTTAGGCATTATGGGGTTTAGGAGTTTACTGATATAACTGTGTATGCATTTAGTGGTTTATAGGTTTTATTTAAAAAATAAAATAACAAAAAATTTATTTTTATTATTTTTTCATATTTCCAAAGGTTATAACCTTTGTAAATATAATAATTTTTAAATTTTTTCAAAAGTGAATTCAACTATTTAGTTATAATAATCATTATATTTATATATCATATAAATTCAATATAATTAATTTTATGATAAATATTCTAATAATGATCAAAAAATAAATTAATAAACAATTATTAATAAGATAGATATCAATTAAAATATAATTACAAAATCTAAAATGATTCAGGAGAGCAAAATATATTACTATATAATAAATTTTAGTTTTTAAATTTTTATTCTTTTTATAAGTTTATCTATATTTTTCGATGAAAAATAATTTATATAAATTAAATTTGTCTAACTAATAATTTATTTTGTAATTAATATTTATATAAAATAAACTAATACATAATTAAAATGAATATTTAAAATTATAATTAAAAAAATAATATTGAGATTTATTATTTATTATTTAGTGTATACTAGTTTAAAAGGATTATCTTTTTAGGGTTTTAGAGATTTAGGAGTTATTGATTTAAGTGTTTTTGCATTTAGTAGTTTATAGGATTTATTTAAATAATTAAATAAGAAAAAAGTTATTTTTGATATTTTCTCACATTTTCTAAGGTTATAACCTTTGAAAATATAATAATTTTAAAATTTTTTAAAAATGTGAATACAATATTTTGTAATAAAATAATTATAATTATATATAATCTAAACAAAATATAAAGAATTTTATTGATAGATATTAAATCAATTATCAAAAATAAATTAATATGCTATTATTAATATGATAGATATAAATTAAAATATAATTGCAAAACCTAAAATTATTCAAAATCAAAGTAAAATTTATTACTAAATAATAATTTTGTTTCTTAGTTTTTGCTTCTTTTTATAAGCTTATATTTTTTTTGATGAAAAATAAATTATTTAAATTAAATTTGTTTCACTCATAATTTATTTTGTAATTATATTTTAATAAATTATTTAAATTATAATTAAGGTTTACGAGTTTAAAGGTTTAAGTATTTAGGGGCTTTTGTGTTAAGGAGTTTAGAGATTTAAGTGTTGAGGGATTAGTGGTTTATAAGTTTTATTTAAACAATGATATAGCATAAAATTTATTTTTTTTTATTTTTTCTAATTTTTGAAGGTTATATCATTTGAAAATATAATAATTTTAAAATTTTTTTCAAATGTAAATATAAAATTTATTTATAATAATCTTCATAAATATAAGTCATTTAAATTCAATATAAATAATTACATTGCTAGATTTTATAATAATGATCAAAAAATAAATTAATAAACTATTATTAATAAAATAGATATTATTTAAAAAGTATTTTCAAAATCAAAATTTATTCAAATCAAAGTAAAATATATTACTAAATAATATTTTTTTTATGTTTTGCTTTTTTTATAAGTTTATATTTTTGTTATTAAAAATAATTATTAATTATATTTGTCTTACTCATAATTTATTTCGTAATTTATAATTCTATAATAATAAACTAATAAATAATTAAATGAATATTTAAAATTATAATGAATACAAATAAAATTGAGATTTATTATTTATTATTCAGGATATAACGGTTTAATGGTTTAAGTATTTAGGTGTTTTGTGGTTTAGGAGTTTAGTGATTCAATTGTTTAGACCTTTAGTGATTTATAGTTTTTATTTAAAGAATGAAAAACAAAAAATTAATTTTTTGATTTTTTTTAATTTTTGAAGTTTATAACCTTTGAAAATATAATAATTTTAAATTTTTTTAAATGTGAATATAATATTTAGTTATAATAATCTTAATAATTATCTATAATGTAAACTCAATATAAATAATTTTATTAATACATATTATAATAATGATCAATAAATAAATTAATAAACTAGTATTTATAAGAATGATATAAATTAAAATATAATTGTAAAATCTAAAATGATTCAAAATCAAATAAGATATTGTACTAAATAATAATAATTATTTTTTTAAAAAAAACAGTATTTATTAATTATACCCTCTTTTGGCGGAGGAATACTTATTTTACAACCTACTTGCTTGCTACTCAGTAGCCCTTTACGCCCTTTTCTCCTACTACTAAGCAATTAGTTATTGTAAATGTAATAAAGAAAACATGGACAAACATACTGCTGATTCTAATCCACATAGAGAAACAATTTTGAGCTTCTTTAGAATTTTCAGCATTGTTGTTGACTGCACTTTGTTGCTCATTGAAAATGAGTCTTTATCCTTCGATCTCCTTTCTTCAAACCAGCTACCTTCCCTTCCTTGCGGGTCTTTAACTCTGTCCAACAGCTTTGTTGAGCTTGTGTAAGAAGAGCTACAAACTTTAGTTTTTCAGCAAGGCTCTATTAAGCGTGGTGATAGCTCTTGGAATCCTCTGCGAGCACCCATGTGCCTGTCACCTGCATACATGCCACAGACACAAAGAAATTTCCAGCCTCCAGCATTCTACTAGGTTTTCTTTCTCTCTATTCTGTTCCTTAAGTCAGCATATTTCTGCTTTCAAGCATTCCATAGCTAGCTTTTTGTTGCTCCCACTTGTGGACAGCAGCTATCTATATTGTAACCAACCTAGCCTACTTTTGTGGACTTCTAAATTACATTAACATAATAGCACAGACAATGCAATACCTTATAACACAAACCACTCCTAACCTTAATCCATTTAACATGTCCACATCAAAACAAAGTTCATACAAACTTATGAACTATAATACTGGAGACACTTGTGCGCATGACCTTTCTTCCTGTTTTAGCTGACCTTGCTGCTAAGAAAAAACAAAACAACCAAAACTACAGGTATACAGGCCATTCTTACTCTCTGCAGTGAAATTCCGAACCTGTAGTGAAATGAAATTTTGTGGGGGAATCCAAAATTTAGTCACAATGTAATTATTCAATTTTGCAAAGTCTTCCTTCAGGACAAGGAAGACTTGAGCGAATCTGAAACCTTCCCTGTGCTGCTATAAGAAAAAAGAACTTGAAAAATCGTAGCGATGACAAAATCTTATAATATCTTCTCAAACTTTTTTGATTATTCGGATGTATGGGAATTCTTTTTATCTAGTTTTATAATACCTTAAATCTCTGGAAGAGAGACTTCATCATATACATGGGGCTCTTTAAGTTTTCCTTCTTTTGGTAATTTATCTGCTAAGGCATTTGCTTCCCTATATATGTGCATGGGTGATGCATTTAAGGATATTATTAATTTATTAATTTCCTCTAACTCCTCTTCAAATTTCCACAAGCTACTTTTGTTATTTACTAAGTCTACCAATATTTTAGAATCTATTTGTATATCTATATTTGTTAGCTCTTTAGAGTAACATATTCTAAGTCCATCCCTTAATGCCAATATTTCTGTGTGGAGGGCATTTGACGCATTATTGGGGCCTGAGTAGGCAAATATTAAGTGACCACCAGAGTCCCTTAAGGTGCCTCCTCCACCAGCTAGGCCTATGTTCATGTCAAAGCTACCATCAGTGTTTAGAGCTAATCTACCTTTTTCTGGTTTTTCCCATTTAACTCCTATAATTTTTAGTGGTTTTATTTTGGACACCATGAGATTCCAGAATTTTAGAGTGTGAGTATCTAGGAGAGGGCTTTGAAGTGCAAGTGGGGAGGATTCCGAGGCGGATTTTATTTCAGTCTTTATTGCTTTCCATATGTCTTCAGGGTCCATTCTGTGTCCTTCATATCTACTATTATTCCTAGCTTTCCATATACACCAGATAGCAATGTGAGGTATGTTATTTTTAAGTCCATTTCTGTGACCTATGTTGAAAGCGCGCATTACTCCATTTAATTAATCTATTTCTAAGAGGAATACATGCATGTTTTAATCACATTTCAGATTCTAGTCTCCTCTAGATTTCTATGGCTACATTCCCTTGAGAAAACAGATGATCAAGCGATTCTAGTTTTTGCAAACAAAATTCACATCTCGAGGCAATTTGTATGCCTTTTGTTTTTATGTTTTCATCTATAGGAATAATATTTGAGAGAACTTTCCATGTATTAGTTTTTATTTTTTGACTATTATCATTATCCCATATCCATTTAAATAAGGTTGGATTTCCTTTCTACTTCTAACTTTTTCTTTAATGGTTTTAAGTGAAAATGTTCCATCTGCACTCAAAGTCCATTTCCAACCATTTTTAGTAAGTTTGGAATGTTTTTCCACTAATTCCCTTTGTTTGAACATTTGAATCCAAATTTGTGATGCTTTGTTCTTATTTCTAATCCTATATATATCATCCTCTATACAATAATTAGCTCTCATAAATTCAGCCCATAGATTATTATTTCTTTGATCCTCCACCATCTTTTGCATGCCTCATGCTTTAGCTAGCTCATTTAAATCAGTAAAGCCGAGGCATGTTTCCTATAAGGGATAGCAAAGGTCTTTCCATTTTTTCCAATGTAACTTTTTTTTGCCACTTTTTGAACCCCATAAGAAATGGGCCAATTCCTTCTCTATTCTTTTTTTATCCGACACTGGAAGGTGAGTAATCATCAAATTCTGCATGACTACGCTTTGTAATACATGAGTGATCAAAGCAATTCTACCACTCATTGAAAGTGTGTCCACTTTCCATCCAGCTATTTTATTTTTAATTTTCTCAAGTAGGAAATCTAGGTATATTGATTTTAATTTTCCTTCGTATATTGGGCATCCAAGATATTGAAGTGCACCTTTTATCAGTGTGAAACCTGTTATTTTGTTAATTCTATGCCCTAGACTTTTTGGGGCTTTTTTGGCAATCATAAATTGGCATTTTTTTTATTAATTTTCTGTCTCGTTTCTTCTTCTAAGATTTTTAGCAATTCCATGAGATTATGTAGAGATCTGGAGCTTCCATTTGTGAAAATGATCACATCATTAGCGTAAGCCAAGCATCCCACTAAAGGTGTATTAATAGGCTGAATAAACTGACCTATACTTCCTGTGATAATTTTATTTTTTACATTCACAATGAGGAGCTCTAAGTAGATATTAAAGAGGGAGGGAGAAAGGGGATCACCCCGCCTTAATCCTCTCATCGGCTTGATATCTTTTCCTAGTTCTCCATTGACAAGAATTTTAAACCAAGGACTTGATATGCATCTATAAATCAAGTCAGTCCAGGTTTCAGAAAAACCCATTTTTCTCATGACAAAACATAAAATTTTCCTTTCAATTATATCAAATGCTTTTGAGAGATCTAGTTTTAGCAGTACATTATGACCTCTAGATTTGGATCTTATTTCTCTGATTATTTCTTTAGCTAAACAAATATTTTCCATTATTAATCTATATTTCATAAATCTTGATTGTTCTTTTGAAATAATTTTTGGCAATACTACAGCTAATCTGTTTTGAAGTAACTTAGTCAATATTTTATAAATGGAGTTACACAGGCAGATAGGTCTAAAGTCTTCGGCTTTATGTGGGTTTTCCATTTTAGGAATAAGAACCAAGTATGAACCACTCCATTTCTTGCCTATTTCTATACCACAGAATATCCAATGTATAGCCCATAGGAGGTCATTTTAATGATTGGCCAACAGTTTTCGATATAACTTATTATTCCACCCATCAGGTCTCGGGGCACTATTTTTGCCCATGCTAAAAACAATAAACTTCAGTTCTTCTTCATCCGGGAATTTGGTGAGTGCATCATTTTCTTCGTTGGTAATTTTATGATCTATCTTATTTAGGAGATAGTCTCCATTCAAATTTGTAATTCCTCTAAATTGATTTTCAAAATATTCGTCTAGGTGGTTTTTAATTTCTAAGTTAGTGTCTACCCATTTGTTTAGGTTGTTTTTTATACCTTTTATTCTTTGTTTTTGGGTTTTTATTTTGACAGTTTTCTGGAAAAACTTCTTATTTTTATCCCCTTCTTTTATCCATTTAATTTTAGCTTTTTGTTTCCATAATACTTCCTCCATTAGCAATTTTAATTTTAGCTCAGCCTGTGCTTTATTTAGTTCCTTTCTACTTTCTGAATTTTGAAGTATTTCGTATTCTAACTCTTTTTTTTTCAACTATCTTTTCTACTTCTATAATATTTTTGTTAATGTTGCCGAATGAGTCTCTATTCCATATTATTAAGTGCTTTTTTAGCCTTTCTAATTTTTTATTCTAGATTTGAGCATGGTTACTTGTTATTTCTTGCATCCATGAATTTTTAATTGTATTGATAAAATCATGGTGTAAGGACCATGCATTCTGAAATTTAAACGACTTATTCTTGATTTTTTTTTTCTACTGAAATTAATAGTGGATTGTGGTCAGAGCAGGTTCTATTTAAATGTCTAACGGCTGTGGAGCCATAAGCTTCTAGCCATTTGACATTATGAAGAATTCTATCCAGTCTTGCCCATATGGTGCCCTTAACTTTCTAGTTATTACACCAAGTGTATTGGGGGCCTGAAAAGCTAGCTTCCATCAAACTAGCCTCTGATATCGTATCATAAAAGTGAGCGATAGCTTTTTTATTGGGGGGGTTGCCCCCTTTTTTCTCGCTAGCCTTTTTTATAATATTGAAATCTCCTCCTATTATCCATGGTTTATTTATTTTAGCAGTTTCAAGAATATCATTCCAAAGCTCCTTTCTACCTTCTTTAGTATATTTGGCATAAACTACTGAAATGATCTCCTCTTGGGTATTATCTAAAGAAAAGTTAATAATTTGATTCGTATCTTCTAAAATAATTATATTAAATAAGCTTTTCCAGAAAATCCAGATTTTGTTATTTTTATTAGAGAAAGAATAATCAAACCCTAAAAGCTTTTTGTAGTATTCTAGTTTATCCTTATTTACAATGGGTTCAGCAAGTATAATAATTGGAGTTTTATATAATTAAATCAATTTTTTAACTCTTTTTATTGAGGAGGGGTTTGTGATACCCCTCACATTACAATAGAGGAATCTAAACATTAGAAGTGGATTTAGCCCAAGCTCTTGTAGTGCATTTTGATTCATATGTTTTATCTAAGTATTTTTTCCTGTATCTAGATTTTTTAATTGAACTAAAATCTCCTGATTTTTCATTTTTCCATTCCGTGCCTAGCTGTAATGCCATGAGTTTTATTTCCTCCATGGCCCAATCTCTATCTCCCATTATATTTTTCAAATTATCAATTTCTAAATCATCTTTGGTGGCTTTTATAAAATCAGAATCTTCCTCATTTATATTTAACATGAAATCGCTTCTAACCACTAAATTTTCATCTAAGTTATTGCCTAACTCCTCTTGCCCTTTCCTTCTCCGCGCACTCTTTTTTTTGGTTTCGAATCTACCTCTCCTAATTTTGTTATTTATTTCAGCTATTTTTAGTATTAGTTCATGGTTTTTAGCCACTTCAGAATCTTCTTCAAAATTATTTTTAGCATTTTTCTCTAAGTTATTTTTAGCATTTTCCTCAAAATTACTAATTTTTCTAGCCCCTTCAAACTTCTTTCCTAGTGGGGACATATTCCACTATTTCCATTCCTGTAACAACACCCATACAGTTCTGTTCACTATGTTGAGGGGGTTTAATTCTATATTCTTCCCTCTTATTTCTTGTTTCTATTCTAGGGCCAAACCTCTGTTTGTCTACTATAGATTTTTTAACCAAACAATGTTCACATGTATGCCCCACTTTATTACAGTAGGAGCAGTAGCTTGGGAGATTTTCTGGAATCACTTCTTGCCAGAATCTATCCGCATTTTTACTGTCAATCCATATACGGTGAGAAATGTGTTGCAGTAAGTTCACTTCTATGCAGAGCCGGCTACACTTGGTCGAGATAACATGGCAGTGGCACCATCAAGGAGAAGAGGCGTGCCAACTGCACTAGCTATATGATAGAGGGAGAGCTTATCAAAGAAGTGAATAGGCAGCATAGGGAAGAGAAACCAAACCGAGTGTAATGGCGACTGCTGATTGGTTGTGAAGGAAGGCGTCCATCTGAAGGCTCTCATAGGATAGCCCAAGATATACAAAACTGCTTTCAACCATACTCTATGAAAATCCTCCTCGGTGGATAGTTGAATTAGAATATGTTTAGCATCCAGAACACCGATTTTTGACTGACCTTTAAGTTTCAGTGAAGCGAAGAACTGATATCTTCAATGCGAGGTCACCCATGGGAGAATTTGCCCACTATCGTGTATTTGTGAGCTTCAGCAAGCATGGCAATGTCGGAAGGGGAGAACTCTATCGAGAGTTCTCCATTTTTTTACCCGTGAATTTCTGAAGATTCAGAATAGTGATGCGCGGTCCTTTTAATTTAATAAGCAAATGACTTCTTATCACTTAACAGATCAAATTGCTCCATTTTAGAATGAAATCAGCTTCTTCTTCAATGCAAATTGTCATTTATCTCTCTAAAAAATGTGTTTCTCTCTCTAGAAATTGAGAGCAAAACTTGAGCAAAAACTTATTCTTTTTTTCAAATCTCTAAATAATAATTATTTATTTTTAAAAATTTGCTTTTTTTTATCAGAATATTTTTAATGAAAAATAAATTATTTGAACTATATATGTCACACTAATAATTTATTTTGTAATTAATATTTCTATAAAAATAAACTGATAAATAATTAAAATGAATATTTAAAATTATAATGAATATTAATAAAAATTAGATTTATTATTTATTATTTGGACAAAATTAATTTAATGTTTTAAGTATTTATGGGCTTCGAGGTTTAGGAGTTTAGACATTTTAGAATTTAGTCATTTTAGAATTTAGTTATTTAGTGGTTTATAGGTTTTATATAAAAAATAAAATAACAAAAAATTTATTTTTGTTATTTTTTCTCATTTTTGAATGTTATAACCTTTGAAAATATAATAATTTATAATTTTTTTTTGAAAAGTGAATATATATCATATAATAATCGTAATAATAATCATAATAATTATATATCATATAAATTCAATATAAACTATTTTATTGATATATATTATAATAATGATCATATAAAAGTAATTAATAATTATTGATAAGATAAATATTGTTTAAAATATATTTTCAAAACCTAAAATGATTCGTTAATCAAAGTGAAATATTTTACGAAATATTAATTTTAAATTTTTAAAATTTTGGATCCATTTATAAGCCTATATATTTTTTGATAAAAAATAAAAATATTTAAATTATATTTGTCTCACAAATAATTTATTTTTTAATTTATATTTCTATAAAAATAAACTAATAAATAATTAAAATGTATATTTAAAATTACAACTAATACTAATAAAAATGAGATTTAAGATTTATTATTTAGGGTATAACTATTTAATTGTTTAAGTTTTTTGTGGTTTTGGGGTTAATGAGTTTATTGATTTATATGTTTACACATTTAGGTGTTTATAGGTTTTATTTAATCAAATAAATAACAAAAAATTTATATTTATGAATTTCCGTGATTTTCAAATGTTATAACCTTTAAAAATATAATAATTTTATAATAGTTATAAAATAGGAATACAATACTTAGTTATAATAATCTTAAAAATTATATTTGTTGTAAATTCAATATAGAAAAATTTATTAATATATATTATTATAATGATCAAAAAATAAAATAATAAACTATTATTAATAAGATAGATATTAATTAAAATATATTTGCAAAAACCAAAATAATTCAAATCAAAGTAAATTATATTACTAAATAAATTTTAAATTTTTGAAATTTTGTTTATTTTTATCAGCTTATTTTTTTCATAAAAAATAATTTATTTAAATTATATATGTCTCACTCATTATTTAATTTGTAATTAATATTTCTATAAAAATAAACAAAAAAATAATTAAAATGAATATTTAAAATCATAATGAATACAAATAAAAATGAGATTTATTATTTATTATTTAGGTTATAGATGTTTAATGGTTTAAGTATTTAGGAGATTTTGGTGTTTAGTAGTCTAGAGATTTAAATATTTAGTCATTTAGTGGTTTATAAGTTTTATTTAAAGAATAAAATAATAAAAAAATTATTTTTGTGATTTTTTATCATTTTTGAAGGTTATAACTTTTGAAAATATAATAATTTTTAAAATTTTTTCAAATATAAATATAATATTTAGTTATAATAATTTTAATAATTATAAGACATTTACATTGAATATAAGTAATTTTATTGTTATATATTATAAAAATGATCAAATAATAAATTAATAAACTTTTATTAATGAGATTGATAGCAATTAAAATATAATTGCAAAACCTATATATAATGATTCAAAATGAGAGTAAAATATATTACTAAATAATACTTTTTTGTTTTTAAATTATTTCTAATTTTTTTAAGCTTATATTTTTTGTTGATTAAAAATAAATTATTAAATATATATATGTCTAACTCATTATTTTTTTGGTAATTAATATCTCTATAAAAAATAAACTAATAAATAATTAAAATGAATATTTAAAATGATATTGAATACAAATTAAAATTAGATTTATGATTTATTATATATTGTATTCAGGTTTAATGGTTTGATTATTTAGGAATTTTGTCGTTTAGGAGTTTATCAATTTATGTTTTTAGGCATTTAGTGGTTTATAGGTTTTATTTATATAATAAAAAGCAAAAAAATTTTTTTAGATTTTTTCTGATTTTCAAAGGTTATAACCATTAAAAATAATTTAATATTTAAAATTTTATGAAATGTGAATATAATATTTTGTTATAATAATATTAATAATTATATATCATATAAATTTAATATAAATAATTTAATTGATAGATAATATACAAATGATCAAAATTATAATTAATAAACTATTAATAAAAAGATAGATATTAATTAAAAAATATTTACAAAACACAAATTGATTCAAAATTAAAGTAAAATATATTACTAGATAATAATTTTTAAATTTTAAATTTTTACTTCTTTTATAAGCGAATATTTTTTTTATTAAAAATAAATTAATTAATTTATATTTGTTGCACTCAACTTTATTTTATAATAAATATATCTCTAAAAATAAACTAATAAATAATTAAAATGAATATTTAAAATTATAATAAATAGAAATAAAAATTAGATTTATTAATTATTAAGTAGTATATAAAATTTTAATAATTTATGTATTTAGGCATTACGGGGTTTAGGAGTTTACTGATTTAACTGTGTATGTATTTAGTGGTTTATAGTTTTTATTTAAAAAATAAAATAAAAAAAATTATTTTTATTATTTTTTGTTATTTCCAAAGGTTATATAACCTTTGGAAATATAATAATTTTTAAATTTTTTTCAAAAGTGAATAAATATTTATTTATAATAATCATAATAATTATATATCATATAAATTCAATATAAACAATTTTATTGATAGATATTCTAATAATTATCAAAAAATAAATTAAAAATCTATTATGAATAAGATTGATATTACTTAAAATATAATATCAAAACCTAAAATGATTCAAAAGCAAAGAAAAATATATTACTAAATAATAATTATTTGTTTTTAAATTTTTATTCTTTTTATAAGCTTAAGTATTTTTTGATGAAAAATAATTTTTATAAATTTTATTTTTAACTCATAATTTATTCTATATTTAATATATATATATATATATAAACAAAAAACTAAAGAATCAAAATAAATTTTTAAAATTATAATGAAAACAAATAAAAATGAGATTAATTAATTATTATTTAGGGTATCCCATTTTAAAAGATTATCTATATAGTGGTATCGAGATTTTGTAGTTAGTGATTTAAGTGTTTATGCATTTAAAAGTTTATAGGTTTTATTTAAACAATAAAATAACAAAAAAATATTTTTTTTTATTTTCATATGTTAAAAGGTTATAATCTTTGAAAATATAATAATTTTAAAATTTTTTTCAAATGTAAATATAATATTTAGTTATAATAATTATTAAATATATATATATATCATATAAATTCAATATAAATATTTTTATTGATAAATATTATAATAATGATACAATAATATTTTAATAATCTATTATTAATAAGTTAGATATCAATTAAAATATAATTACAAAACTTAAAATGATTTAGAAACAAAGCAAAATATATTACAATAGAATAATTTTTTGTTTTTATTTTTTTTCTTCTTCTAATTAGTTTATCTATATATTTTTTGTTGAAAATTAATTTATAAAAATTATATTTGTATAACTTATACTTTATTTTGAAATTAATATTTATATAAAACTAAACAAATAAATAATTAAAATGAATATTTAAAATAATATTGAAAAAATGAGATTTATTATTTATTATTTAGATTATATCTATTTAATTTAAATTATATCTGTCTCACTAAAAATTATTTTTTTTAATTATTATTTCTATAAAAATAAACTGATAATTAATTAAAATAAAAATTTAAAATTATACTTAATAACAATTAAATTGAGACTTATTATTTATTATTAATGTATACCAATTTAATTGTTTAAGTATTTAAAGTTTTGTCATTTAGGAGTTTAGCAATTTAGGTTTTTAGGGATTTAGTGGTTTATAGGTTTTATTTAAATAATGAAATAACAAAAAATTTATTTTTGATATTTTTTCAAATTTTCAAAGTTTATAACATTTGAAAATATGATAATTTTGAAATTTTATAAAAATGTTTATACAATATTTAGTAATAATAATTAATATAACTATATATATTATCAACTAAATATAAATAATTTTATTGATAATATTATATCAATTATCAAAAAATAAATTAATAAACTATTATTAATATGATAGATATAAATTAAAATATAATTGAAAAACAAAAAATGATTCAAAATCAAAGTAAAATTTATTACAAAATAATAATTTTTTTTTAGTTTTTGCATCATTTTATAAGCTTATATATTTTTTTGATGAAAAATATATTATTTAAATTATATGTGTATCACTTATTATTTATTTTGAAATTAATATTTATATAATTTATTTAAATTATTTTAAGGTTTACGAGTATAAAGGTTCAAGTATTTAGGGGCTTCGGGGTTTAGGAATTTAGAGATTTATGTATTTAGGCATTTAATGGTTTATAACTTTTATTTAAAAAATTATATAACAAAAAATTTATTATTGTTATTTTTTATCATTTTTGAAGGTTATAACCTTTGAAAATATAATAATTTTTAAATTTTTATTATAAGTGAATACTATATTTAGTTATGATAATTTTAATAATTATATATCATGTAAATTCAATATAAATAATTACATTGATATATATTATATTAATGATCAAAAAATAAATTAATAAACTTTTATTAAAAAGAAAGATATTATTTAAAATATATTTGCAAAACGTAAATTTATTCAAAATCAAATTAAAATATATTACAAAATAATTTTTTTTTGATGTTTTGCTTCTTTTTATAAGTTTATATTTTTTTTATTAAAAGTAAATTCTTTAAATTATATTTGTCTTCCACATAATTTATTTTTAATTTATAATTCGATAAAAATAAACTAATAAATAAATAAAATGAATATTTAAAATTATAATGAATACAAATAAAATTGAGATTTTTATTATTTATTATTCAGGATATACTAGTTTAATGGTTTAAGTATTTAGGGTTTTCGAGATTTAGAAGTTATTGATTTAAGTATTTAGGCATTTAATGGTTTATAGCTTTTATTTAAACAATGAAATAACAAAAAAATTATTTTTGATATTTTTTCAAATTTTCAAAAGTCATAACATTTTAAAATATATTAATTTTAAAATTTTTTAAAAATGTGAATACAATATTTTGTAATAATAATTATTATAATTATATATAATATAAAATAAATATAAAAAATTTTATTGATTAATATTATCTAAATTATCAAAAGATAAATTAATAAACTATTATTAATATGATAGATATAAATTAAAATATAATTAAAAAACCTAAAATGATTCAAAATCAAAGTAAAATTTATAACTAAAAAATAATTTTTTTTTAGTTTTTGTATCATTTTATAAGCTTATATTTTTTTTGATGAAAAATATATTATTTAAATTATGATTTTCAATCATAATTTATTTTGTAATTAATATTTCTATTAATTATTTAAATTATATTTAAGGTTTACAAGTTGAAAGGTTTATGTATTTAGGGGCTTCGGGGTTTAAAAGTTTAGAGATTTATGTATTTTGGCATTTAATGGTTTATAAGTTTTATTTAAACAATGATATAACAAAAAATTTATTTTTCTTATTTTTGAAGGTTTTAACCTTTGAAAATATAACAATTTTTAAATTTTTTTTATATGTGAATACTATATTTAGTTATGATAATCTTAATAAATATTTACATTGTTAATTCAATATCAACAATTATATTGATAGATATTATATTAATGATCATAAAATAAATTAATAAATAATTATTAAAAAGATATATATTTTTTAAAATATATTTGCAAAACATAAATATATTCAAAATCAAAGTAAAATATAATAGTAAATAATAATTTTTTTGATGTTTTGCTTCTTTTTAAAAGTTTATATTTTTTGTTATTAAAAGTAAATTATTTAAATTATATTTTTCTTCCACGTAATTTATTTTTAATTTATAATTCTATAAAATTAAACTAAATAATAATTAAAATGAATATTTAAAATTATAATGAATACAAATAAAATTGAAATTTATTATTTATTATTCAGGATATACTAATTTATGGTTTAAGTATTTAGGTGTTTTGGGGTTTAGCGATTTAAGTGTTTAGGACTTTAGTGATTTATAGTTTTTATTTAAAGAATAAAAAATAAAAAATTAAATTTTTTGGTTTTTTTAATTTATGAAGGTTATAATCTTTGAAAATAAAATAATATTTAATTTTTTTTAAATGTTAATATAATATTTAGTTATAATATTCTTAATAATTATATATAATTTAAACTCAATATAAATAATTTTATTAATAGATATTATAATAATGATAAATAAAAAATTAATAAACTATAATAAATAAGAATAATATAAATTAAAATATAATTTCAAAAACTAAAATGATTCAAAATCAAAATAAAATATATTACAAAATAAAAAAAATTGTATTTCTAAAATTTTGATTCTTTTTATAAGTAAATATATATTTTTTTTGATAAAAAATAAATTATTTAAAATAGATCTGTCTCACTAATAATTTATTTTGTAATTAATATTTCTATAAAAATAAACTGATAAATAATTAAAAAAAAATTTAAAATTATACTTAATAAAAATAAAAATGAGATTTATAATTTATTATTAATGTATACCAAATTAATAGTTTAATTATTTATAAGATTTTCATTTAGGAGTTTAGTGATTTATGTTTTTAGGCATTTAGTGGTTTATAGGTTTTATTTAAACAATAAAATAACTAAAAAAAATTTGTAATTTTTTGTTATTTTCATAGGTTATAATATTATAATAATATTTAGTTATAATAATATTTAAAATATAATAATATTTTAAATATTTATAATATTTATAATATCATATAATAATATATGATATATAAAAATATTTATTAATTTCCTAGGTTATAACCTTTCAAAATATAATAATATTTAAAATTTTTTGAAATGTGAATATAATATTTAGTTATAATAATTTTAATAATAATATATCATATAAATTCAATATAAACAATTTTATTGATAGATATTATAATAATGATCAAAAATTAAATTAATAAACTATTAATAATAAGATTAAAAATAATTAAAAAATATTTACAAAACCCAAATTGATTCAAAATTAAAGTAAAAAATATTAATGGATAATAATTTTTAATTTTTAAATTTTTATTTCTTTTATAAGCGTATATATTTTATTAATTAAAAATAAATTATTTAAATTATCTTTGTCGCACTCATAATTTATTTTGTAATAAATATTTCTATAAAAATAAACTTATAAATAATTAAAATGAATATTTAAAATAATAATAAATTGAAATATAAATTAGATTTCTTAATTATTAAGTAGCATATAACAGTTTAATGGTTTATGTATTTAGGAATTACGAGCCTTAGGAGTTTACTAATTTAATAATGTATGCATTTATTGGTTTATATGTTTTATTTAAAAATTAAAATAACAAAATATTTATTTTTATTATTTTTTGATATTTTCAAAGGTTATAACCTTTGAAAATATAATAATTTTTAAATTTTTTTCAAATGTGAATACAATATTTAGTTATACTAATCATTATATTTATATATTATATAAATTCAATATAAACAATTTTATTGATAAATATTCTAATAATAATCAAAAAATAAATTAATAATCCATTAATAATAAGATAGGTATTAATTAAAATATAATTACAAAACATAAAATCATTCAGAAGCAAAGAAAAATATATTACAATATAATAATTTTTTGTTTTTGAATTTTTTTTTCTTTTAATAAATTTATCTATATTTATTTGATGAAAAATAATTTATATAAATTATATTTGTCCAAATCATAATTTATTTTTTAATTAATATTTATATAAAAATAAATAAATAAATAATTAAAATGAATATTTACAATTATAATGAAAAAAATATATTGAGATTTATTCGTTATTATTTTTGGTATTCCAGTCTAATTTAAATTAGATATGTCTCATTAATAATTTATTTTGTAATTAATATCACTATAAAAATAAACTGATATATAATTAAAATAAAAATTTAAAATTATACTGAATAAAAATTAAAATGAGATTTATGAATTATTATAATGTATACCAATTTAATATTTTAAGTATTTAGAGGTTTTTTCGTTTACGACATTAGTGATTTATATTTTTAAGCATTTAGTGGTTTATAGGTTTTATTTAAATAATGAAATAACAAAAAAAAATTATATTTTTTCACATTTTCAAAGGTTATAAGCTTTGAAAATATGATAATTTTATATCTTTTTAAAAATGTGAATACAATATTTAGTAATAATAATCATTATAATTTTATTTAATAAAAACTAAATATAAACAATTTTATTGATAGATAGCATATCAATTATCAAAAAATAAATTAATATGCTATTATTAATATGATAGATATAAATTAAAATATAATTGCAAAACCTAAAATTATTCAAAATCAAAGTAAAATTTATTAAGTAATAATTTTTTTTTTTAGTTTTTGCTTCTTTTTATAAGCTTTTATTTTTTTTTGATTAAAAATAAATTATTTAAATTATATTTAAGGTTTACGAGTTTAAAGTTTTAAGCATTTAGGGGCTTTTGTGTTTAGGAGTCTTTAGAATTAAGTGTTTAGGCATTTATTGGTCCATAAGTTTTATTTAAACAATGATATAACAAAAAATTTATTTTTATTTTTTTTAATAATTTTTGAATGTTATAACCTATGAAAATATAAAAATTTCTAAATTTTTTTCAAATGTAAATATAATATTTAGTTATAATAATCTTAATAAATATAAGACATTTAAATTCAATATAATTAATCACTTTGCTAGATATTATAATAATGATCAAAAAATAAATTAATAAACTATTATTAATAAGATAGATATTATTTAAAATATAATTGCAAAATCTAAATTTATTCAAAATCAAAGTATATGTTTCTAAATAATAATTTTTTTAATAGTTTGTTTTTTTTATAAGTTTATATTTTTGTTATTAAAAATAAATTATTTAAATTATATTTGTCTTCCTCATAAATTATTTTGTAATTTTTTATTCTATAAAAATAAACTAATAAATAATTAAATTAAATATTTAAATTTATAATGAATACTAATAAAATTGAGATTTATTATTTATTATTCAGGATATACAGGTTTAATGGTTTATGTATTTAGGTATTTTTGGGTTTAGTCAATTAAGTGTTCATGCCATAATTGAATTTATCTAATTTCTAAAGGTTATAACCTTTGAAAATATAATTGCAAAATCTAAAATTATTCCAAATTAAATTATAATAAATTACTAAATAATAATATTTTGTTTTAAAAATTTCGCCTCTTTTTATGATATTATATTTTTTTAATAAAAAATAAATTATTTCTATTATATCGGTCTCACTAATAATTTATTTTGTATTTAATATTTCTATAAAAATAAACTGATAAATAATTAAAATGAATATTTAAAATTATAATAAATCCTAATAAAAATGAGATTTATTATTTATTATTTAGAGTATACTAATTTAAAGGCTTATGTATTTATGGGCTTCAGGGTTTAGGAGTTTAGTCATTAAGAATTAGGTATTTTGTGGTTTATAGATTTATTTAAAAAATCTAAAAACAAAATTTCATTTTTTTATTTTTTCTTATTTTCAAAGGTTATAACCTTTGACAACTTAATAATTTTTAAATTTTTTTAAAATGTGAAAATATTATTTTGTTATAATAATCTAAATAATTATATATTATGTAAATTCAATATAAATAATTTTTTTATAGATATTATGATAACGATAATAAAATAAATTAATAAACTATTATTAATTTATTTTATAATAAATATTTCTATTAAAATAAACTAATAAATAATTAAAATGAATATTTAAAACTATAATAAATAGAAATTGAAATTAGATTTATTAATTATTATGTATTATATAGCAGTTTAATGGTTTATGTATTTAGGTATTATGGGGTTTAGGTGTTTACTGATTTTAATTGTGTATGCATTTAGTGGTTTATAGGTTTTATTTAAAAAATAAAATAACAAACATTCAGTTTATTATTTTTTGATATTTTTATAGGTTATAACCTTTGAAAATTTAATAATTTTTAAATTTTTTTCCAAAGCGAATTCAATATTTAGTTATAATAATTATTATATTTATATATCATATAAATTCAACATAAACAATTTTAGTGATAAATATCTGATAATGATCAAAAAATAAATTAATAATCTATTATTAATAAGATAGATATCAATTAAACTATAATTACAAAACATAAATGATTTCATAAGCAAAGCAAAATATATTACTATATAATAATTTTTTGTTTTAAATTTTTTTATTTTAAAAAGTTTATCTATATTTTTTTGATTAAAAATAATTTACATAATATTATATTTGTCTAAGTCATAATTGGTTTTTAACTTAATATTTATATAAAAATAAAAAATTAATAAGTAAAATGAATATTAAAAATTATAATGAAAAAAATGAGATTTATTCTTTCTTATTTAGGGTATACCACTTTAATTTAAGTTATATCTATCTCTCTAAAAATTTATTTTGTAATTAATATTTCTTAAAAATAAACTGATAAATAATAAAAATAAAAATTTAAAATTATACTGAATAAAAATTAAAATGACATTTATGATGTATTATTAATGTATACTAGTTTAATAGTTTAAGTATTTTGACGTTTTGTCGTTTAGGAGTTTAGCAATTTATGTTTTTAGGCATTTAGTGATTTATAGGTTTTATTTAAACAATAAAATAAGAAAAAAAAATTGTAATTTTTTGTCATTTTCAAATGTTATAACCTTTGAAAATTTATTAATATTTAAAATTTTTTGAAATTTGAATAGAATATTTAGTTATAATAATTTTAATAATTCTATATCATATAAAATAAATATAAACAATTTTATTGTTAGATATTATAATAAAGATCAAAAATTAAATAAATAAACTATTTATAATATGATAGATATTAATT
>JAREIK010004204.1:0-36043 GCA_029783825.1 Sapria himalayana | reverse complement strand
ATGTTGTATGTATGTATGTATGTATGTATGTATATATGTATATATATATATATAATCTATCTGGCTATCTATCTAACTATCTCTCATTTTCTCTTTCTATATCTCTCTATCCATCTATCTATTTGGCTATCTATCGATCTAAAAATCTATCTATATATCTATATTTCTATTATTTATTTATCTATTTATCTGTCTAATTATTTTTCTATCTATCTATCTATCTATATCTATCTATCTATCAATTTGTCAATCTATATGTCTATCAATCTATCTATCTATCTAGCATCTATCTATCAATCTAATCATCTATATCAATCTACTATCATCTATATATCATCTTTCTATAAATCTTTCTATCAATATGTCTACTAATGTATCTATCAATCAATCAATCCATCAATCTATCTATCATTCAATCTATGTATATATTTATTTGTCAATCTATCAATCTATCAATCTATCTGTCTATCTATATGTATGTCTATATGTCTATCTATCTATCTGTCTATCAGTATGTATATATATCTATATATATGTCCATGTATATGTCTGTCTTTCTATGTTCTGGTGATCTATCAATCTTTCTAATTTTTTATCAATATGTTTATATATCTATCAAACAATCTATTTGTCTATCTATCTATTTGAAATTATATCTATTTATTTTCTATCTATATATCTATCAAGTTGGCTTCTTTCTACATATCTATCTACCTATCTAGCAAAATCTCAATCTATCTATATCGAACTATCTATGTATATTGTCTATCTAGCTATTTATTTATCTATCTATTCTTCTATGTGTCTATCTATCTATCTATTTGGCTATATTTATGTGTTTCTAACAATTTATTTATGTGTATAGACTATATGTCTATCTATCTATCTTTCTTCTATATATTTGTATATTTATCTATCTTTCTATCTGTCTATAAGTCATATATCTATCTTTCCATCTTATAACTATCTATATGTCTATCTAACTACCTATCCATATTTCTAGCTATCAATCTACTTGTCTATTTTTCAACAATCAATTAATCTATATGTCTATGCGTGTATTTGTCTATATATTTTTATGGATATATATCTATCTATATATCTATCTAACCATCTTTTAAGTATATGTCTATCTATCCTTCTATGTCTGTTTATCTATTTATTTGTCTATTTGTCTATTTATCTATATCTATATGTCTATCTAACTTTATATCTATATGTTTATATGTATATCTATCTATCTATCTATTTGTCTATCTTTCTATCTATTTGTCTATATATCGCTCTTTCTATCTATGTAAATGCCTATCTATCTATCCATCTTTCTAGCTATTTGTCTACTTGTCTTTTTATCAACAATGAATTAGTCTAATTTTTTGTCATTTGTTAATATATTATCTGTATATTTATCTGTTTATCTTTTTGTATATTAATCTGTTTATCTATCTGTCTATCTATCTGTCTATCTATTTGTCAATCTATTCATCTTTCTATTATCTTTTTATTATTGTCTATCTAATATATATCTTTCTATCTATTATCAATCATTCTATCTTTTTATATATCTAGTCTATCTATCTATCTATTTTTCTGTCTATGTAAATATATATCTTTTTATCTATTTGTCTATTAATCAATCTACCTATCTATCTATATATCGATCTATCTATCTATTTCCTATCTATCTAAATTTTATCTTTCTATCCATTTTCTATTAGTATATATATATATATATATATCTATCTATCTATCTATCTACATTCCTATCAATCTATCTATTTTTCTTTTTGTCTTTATGTATATCCATCTATCTATCTATCTTTCTTTCTATTTATCTATTTATTTGACTATCTATCTATGTATCTATCTATCTGTTTATACCTCTATATGAATATCTATCTATCTAAATATCTATTTGTCTATCTACCAAGTAGTTTATTTGTCGATCTATCTATCTAACTATTTGTCTATGTTTTTATCTGCCTATCTACTAATCTATCTATTTGTCTATAAGTCTATTTTTTTATCTACCTATCTATCTTTCTATCTAACTATATATCTATCTATCAATGTATCTATCTATCTATCAATTTATCTATATATCTATTAACTTTTAGAATATCAATCTATGTATTTCTATCTCTATATGTCCTTTTGTCTATCTATTTATCTATCTGTCTATCTGATTATCGATATATCTATATATCTTTAGGTCTATCTATCTATCTATCTATTTATTTTACTATTTGTATATATATCTATTGTCTGAATGTCTAATTATCTATTTGAATATCTTTGTAATTGTTTAACTCTATATCTTTCTATCTGTCTAACTTTCTAACTATCTAATTTTCTATCTACTTATCATTTTATCAATCAATCTATATATATATATATATATATATATATCTAACTGTATATAAGTCTATTTTTCTATCTGTCTATCTACCTATCTATCTTTCTATCTAACTATCTATCTAACTGTCTATCTAATAATCTATCTATGTATCTATCTATCTGTCAGTCAATCTATCTATTTAACTTTTAGACTATCTATCTATGTATTTCTCTCTCTATTTATCTTTTTGTCTATCTATTTATCTATCTGTCTATCTATTTATTTATCTTTCGATCTATTTTCATGTCTATCTATCTATCTATCTATTTTTCTATTTGTATATCTATCTATTTGTCTGAATTTCTAATTATCTATTTGAATATCTTTGTAATTGTCTAACTCTATCTATGTATTTCTCTCTCTATTTATCTTTTTGTCTATCTATTTATCTATCTATCTATCTAATTATTTATCTTTCGATCTATTTTCATGTCTATCTATCTATCAATCTATTTTTCTATTTGTATATCTATATATTTGTCTGAAAGTCTAATTATCTATTTGAATATCTTTCTAATTGTCTAAATCTATATCTTTCTATCTCTCTAACTTTCTAACTATCTAATTTTCTCTCTACTTATCATTTTATCAATCAATCTATATATCTATATATCTATATATCTATCTATCTATCTATCTGTCTGTCTGTATTAAAGTCTATTTTTCTATCTACCTATCTTTCTATTTAACTATCTATCTATGTATCTATCTATCTGTCTTTCTGTCTATCTATTTAACTTTCAGACTATATATCTATGTTTTTCTCTCTCTATTTATCTTTTTGTCTATCTATTTATCTATCTGTCTATCTATTTATCTATCTATCTATTTAATTTCATGTTTGTCTATCTATCAATTTATTTTTATATTTGTAAAACTATCTATTTGTCGGAATGTCTAATTATCTATTTGAATATCTTTGTAATTGTCTAACTCTATATCTTCTATCTGTCTAACTTTCTAACTATCTAATTTTCTCACTATTTATCATTTTATCACTTAGTCTATATATTTATCTTTCTATATATCAATATATCAATCTATCTATCTTATGTCTATCTATTTTTTTATCTGTATACCTATCTATCTGTCTACCTATCTTTCTATCTATTTGTGTATTTGTGTATTTATCTATTTTTCTATTTGTCAATCTATCTATTTGTCTATATATCTATTTTCTTAACTATCTAACTAATTAACTATCAATCAAACTATTAGTCTACTTTAATTGTTTATCTTTATATCTATCTATATATCTATATTCCTATTTATATATCTGTCTATCTATCTATCTATCTAGCTATCAATCTATTTAACTATTGTCTATCTGTATATCTATCTTTCTACCCATCTGTCTATCTGCCTATTTGTTTATCTTTCTATCTTTCAATTTTCTATTTGTCTATCTATCTATCTTTCTATCTATCACTTCATCTTTCTATAATTCTATTTGTCTATCTAACTATCTATCTATCTATTTATCAATCTATCTGTTTATATGTCTATAAATAAATTTTTATATCTATTTAATTGCCTATCTATATAGATATCTATCTTTCTATCTATCTATTTTTATTTATATTTATTTTTCTAAGTATCTAACCTTCTAACTCTCTAAATATCAATCAGCCTTTTAGTCTATCTGTCTCTTTGTTTATCTATATATCTTTCTTTCTTTCTTTCTATCTATTTGTCTATCTATCTACCTTTCTATCTATCTACCTATCTCTATCTATTTGTATATTTGTCTATTTTTCTATTTGTTTATCTAGCTATTTGTTGATATATCTATTTTCCTAACTATCTAACTATTTAAATATCAATCGAACTATTCGTCTATCAGTCTATCTATTTATATATTTATCTATCTATATATCAATCTTACTATTCTTTCTATCTATCTATCTATCTAATTATTTTTATATTTATAAATCTATCTTTTTACCAATATACCTATCTACCTATTTTTTTTATCTATCTATTTTTTATTTTCTATTTGTTTGTCTATCTATCTATCTATCTATCTTTCCATCATTCTATCAGTCTATTTGTCTATGTATCTATCTATCTATCTATTTATCTATCTATCTGTCAATATGTCTATCATTATATTTGTCTATCTATCTATCTATCTATTTTTCTATCTGTACAGCTTTTATCTTTTTCTCTATCTATTTGTCTATATATCTATTTGTCTAACTATCTAACTATCTAAGTCTCTAAATATCAATCAGATAATTAGTCTATTTGTTTATTTTTCTATTTATTATTCTTTCTTTCTTTCTTTGTATTTATATAACAATCTATTTGTCAATACATCTATCTATATAACTATTAGTCTATCTATCTATCTCTATATTTATTTTTCTACATATCTACTTATCCACCTATTTGTTTATTCATCTATCTTGCTATATATCTATTTGTCTATATGTTTATCTATCTTTCAAAATATCTTTTTATCATGCTATTTAACTAAAAGAAAATATCAATTTAGCTAGGGAATTTTAGCTAGGGATCAATCCCTAGCTGAATTGTAAGAGATAATCTAGAGAATAGCAAGGGATTTATAATTTTTTTTTGAAAAAAAAAATAGCAACTGATTAGTAACGGATTAGCGAGGAAAAATTATTCGAAAATTCCGTTCAAAAAAAGTGGGGGATTTAGTGACAGAAAATCTTCGTAAATTCCGCTCAAAAAAAGTTGGGATTTTAGAAATGGATTTAGCGATGAATTAGCAATGGAAAATTTTCGTAACTTGCGCTAAAGAAAAGCGGGGATTTTAGCAACGGATATTACGACAAAATATCTCTCGCTAATAAAAGCCTGAAATTAGTGATGGCTTTAATGACGGATTTTCCTTGCTAATTTTTAGCAACAAATTTTTCATTGCTAATAAAATCCAAGATTTAGCGATAAAATTAGCGATGGATTTTCCCTTCCTAATAAAATCCATGATTTAGACACAGAATTAGAGTTGGATTTTCCCTTGCTAATAAAAATCCATGATTTAGCGACGGAATTTGAAACAGATTTTCTCTTGCTAATAAAATCCATGATTTAGAGATGAATTTTCCCTTGCTAATAAAATCATGATTTAGTGATGGATTTAGCGACGGATTTTCCCTTGTTATATAAAATTCATGATTTAACGACGGAATTAGTGACGGATTTTGCCTTGCTAATAAAATTCATGATTTAGCGATGGATTTTCCCTTGCTTAAAAAATCCATGATTTAGCTATGGATTTAGTAAGCGAATATCCCTATCTAATAAAATCCATAAATTAGTGACGGATTTAGCGACAGAATTTCACTAGAAAATAAAATCCTTAATTTTGCGACGGATTTAGGAACGGAATTTCTCTAGCTAATAAAAATTTTAATTTAGCGATAAATTTAGCAACGGATTTTCTCAAACTAATAAAATCTGTAATATAGCGATGAATTTTCTCTAGCTTATAAAATCTGTAATTTAGCTATGGATTTAGCCACGGTGTTTCCCTAGCCATTATTTATTTATATACTTTTTTTATTTATTATTTGTATTAAAATTTTATTTAATTTTGTTTATTATTTTTATGTTATTGGTCTATAGATAAGCAATCCTTGAAACACACATTCTCCTCAAAAAATAAAAAAAAATTGATATTATAAATAATTAATTTAATTTATAAAAATACAAATATATATATATATATATATATATATATATATATATATCTTAATAAGGACTAAAATAACTATTTTTATGATGAATTAATTTTTTAAAAAATTATACAAAAAATTTTTCTAAAATTTTTATTTAAGAAACTAAATAATTTAAATTAAAGTAACAATAAATAATTAATTCCATAAGTATAACAATTTTTTCGATAATTTAAAAATTAAATTAACATAAATTATAATTTATACTAATTTAAATGTAAATTAATTCAATGTATGATAAAATAGAAAATTTTCAAAAATATCTGAATTGACGAATAAACAAGTAAATATTAATATTATTATAAGTATTAAAAAAATTTTATGATTATAGAAAACTTTTAAAATAATAAATAATACAAATCTTGAAAATCTTGAAATATAATAAAAAATATTTTTTTAAAATAAAGTTAAAATTAAAATAAAATAATAATTATAAATAAATTTATAGATATTTAATCCTACTAAAATTTATAAAAATTAAAGAATTGAGTAATATTTTTACAATTAGCTTTAAATATTAAGTTTTTATTAAAATAATAAATAATACTTTTTTTGATTATCTTCTCACTTTAAGTAATTTTTTGAATTTTAAAAATTATTATTTATATAAAATAATATAAAATTTTATGCATTTAAAATTATTTCATATTATCTTCATAAAAATTAATATGAATTCTTAAAAATTTATAACCATAAAATATAAATTCTTTTAGATTTTTTAACATTTAGAGTATTTTATAACTTTTAGGCGAGTGGCTAGAAGACAAATCATCTTTTCATTCTTGTCTTTTTATATGAAGTTTGTTAATTTCGTACCTATTTGATATTTTTTTAATGCAAAACATATTTTTTTATTATTTATATATTTATTATTTAATTAATATAATAATGAAAAATTGTAAGGTATTTGTTTTTCATTTCTACCTTGCTACATGCACATTAATTTTGTTGAAAAAATTTTGATAGTAAATAAAATTAATGAGTATTTTTGTATTATATATATATTGTTTATTTAATATTTTAATATTTAAAAATATAAATATTTTTTTAAAATATACATTCTCTCTCTCAACTCGACACATCTCTAAGACTCTAACATGTGAACCAAAGTCCTCTGCATTCTATCTATCTTATGACGCATCTCTAACATGTGAATCGAAGTCTTCTGCATTTCATCTATCTCTTAAAGCATCTCTAATACGTTAACCAAAGTCCTCTGTATTCCATCTATCTCTTGATGCTGATACAACTAAAATTAATTCGAGGTTTAAGTTTTAATTTTATATTGATTTGAGGTATGTTTATACATTTAATCTTCATTGATTATCCTAGATTGTTTAATCGAAGTGTAAGGGTTTATATTCTATTTTTTTCATAATATTTAATACCTAATGTCATTAGTTGGGAGGTTCTAGCTTAATCGAGTCTAGAGTCTAGCCAAATATGGCATCCGTTCACTTTAATAATTTCATCAGATAATTCTTGAGTATCAACTTGAACAAATATGTACAGAATTGATCATATTTTGTCAGATTTTGTGTTATGCTTATACTTATGCTTATCCTATAATTAATTATGACATGCTAAAGAGAAGTTGACGAAGTGTATATTTGAACTTTTAATGCAATTATTATATATTGCTACTGGTTGAGTTGTTAAAACATACACAACAACTATTGTTGAGTTGCCCCATTCATTTACTGGTCATTTCGAGAAACTTTTTGATGTATATTCTATGTCTATATAATGGTTGTTGGCATAATATAACTATCGAAATGTTGCATATGATTGACTTTTATGGTGAGACCATTTTATCTAGAATCTCATATGAAGCTAATAATTATATGGTTCCCTTTAATATTGTGTGAAAAGCTCAAAAAATTATAATGATTGACTTTGTTTTTAGAAAATATGAAAAGGGTTGTCAGTGAAAAGGATATCATCATTATATCTAATAGGCACAAATCATCATTATATCAATAGGCAGCCAACACTTATTCATATCATTCCTCGACTAATTGGTCAAAAAAAATTTGTTTATTACTATTGGCATTTAATTTAATATTTTATTAGTATTTTTGTTAAATATAATACTCATGAACTAGAATACTAATCTATTGATAGTCTTGTATTTATTAGGTTGAATAAAGGTTATAATTTGTCATTGGAAGAACTAATAAGATTTAAGAAAAATCTAATAACATGGGTTAAATCACATGAGCCAAAATACTGAGCAATGTCTGAGTTCCCAAAAAAAAATATGAGATAAAACAAAAAATAATTTGGTTGAGTCCTTCAATTCTTAACTTTGTATTGAACATCATCATTGGGCATGTAACTTTCTAATGAAATATAAGGAAGAAAAGTTAATACATAACATTGCCAAAAGTCAATCATTATAGATGAATGTTGTTTTTAGAATTTGCACTAGTTAGGCTTATATTAACATTGACAACATGAATAGAAAGTGCACATGTAGAAATTAGTAAATGTTGGGTATCCAAAGTGAGCATGCAAGTGTAACATTACAATTGATTGGTCATTCCATGATTGAGATGATTGATATAAATTCTTCAACCAAGAGTTGATATATTTCTTATCATAATCAAGTATTAAGATGAATAGCATTCCATTAATTTGTAAAGATACTATGTATTGGGTATGACATCATTTATTTCTCATTGTACCATCCTCACTCTAAATACCTTGAATCTCAATTTATGAATAAATAGACTATGTTTTGTTTCAAATGAAATGCGACTAGGCATAATAGAGAGACTTACAAGAATCTATTAGTATAATATTTTATCTTCTTTTTTATTGATTGTATTAATACCTATATCATACAACTTATTTTGAGATCATCTTCATATGGTGTACTATTGATTATTGGGTAGAAATCTTCATCATTGATGAATGCCTATTTATTATCATCCATATACATATAACATATTACTACTTCTAAAACAAACACACACACACACACACACACACACACACATACTGATGGTAACATGTTGCTGGTATAATATATTACAATAGTATGTATATATTTATATTTTATATTTATATTATATATATATATGTGTGTGTGTGTGTGTGTGTGTGTGTTGTAACATGTAACAATGATTATATATATACTACACTATATATAAATATATACTATAATTAGCATTTAAATTTATGCAAAATTAAAATAGATGAAAAACTCAATGAGTGTATATATAGTGTTGCTAATGTTTTTTACTTGAGATGTGCTCGATGTGGAGCATGCGATATTGCTCACGGTGTGCTTAGTATGAAGCATTGTTTTTGCTATAATTTCTTCTAAAAAATACTTGAGTAATCTAGGTATTTTTTTTATTTTAATTTACTTCGCATATGAATGGTTAAATCAAGATATGATTTATGTTTTGTATTATGAGGTATTTGATTTAAGCAATGTGTTTCTAGGTATAATTATTTGTGATGATGCGTAGTGTGCACTATGCATTACATCTATGAATATATTATAAAATTATTTTGGTCGACCTCTACTTTTCATCATTAATGTGGGCAACTTTTGTGTATTCATGTGCACTATTTATTTAATTTCACTCTAAAATAGTAAAGGTTCATAAAAATAAAAAAACTATTTTATGTTATAATTATAAATTTGAAATCACCATAATAAACCCAACTAGTTTTGGGATTGGGTCATATTTCAATACTAGTTATTAATATCCGAGCTTCCTACACACACACACACTCACACTCACACATATTATATATATATATATATATAATATTACAAGACCCTAATTACAATACCTCCCTTTTTATACCATGAGGCACACTATGTTTTCATAAATAATCATCACAAATAATTTCTTCATGAAAATAAATGATTTTTAATGTCTATCAATGGATTTTCTACTAATTTTTCTTAATATTTATAATTATGTGAAAAGTTTGTTTAAACAATGATTCTATTTTGATTGATGTATATCCAAGATTAATAATTCTGAGATTTATAAAGATATTAGATGATACTTAACAAATTTTAATACTTATCCATATGTTAGATTTTCCATGTTGTTTGTGTTTTTTCTTCTTAATAATGTTCGACAAAACTCAATGTGTACCAAAGAGAGTCAACACAAATTAGTTATCAAACATGCTCATTTAATAGAATAATATTTTTAGAAGCTATATAATAATATTTGACAATATACAATGCTTTTCAATATTATCTGATGATATTGATTCAAAGATAACTAATATTTTTGTAAAATAACATTGACCCTTTTATAGAAATAGATTATACTTGATATAATTTGATAAAGTTTGAAGTAGCTTGAATATGTCTGATATCATCAATATTATTGATACTTCTCATTGATTTCAAAAATATTCGATAATATTTTTGCCTCTTGTTATATTATAATATTTTTATATATATCCTATCACTACAAGAAAATATCGATTTAGCTAGTGAATTTTAGCTATGGATCAATCCCTTGCTAAATTATAAGGGATTAGCTGGGGAATAGCAAAGGATTGATGATTTTGGGTTAAGTTTGGGAGAAGGGTAGGTAGATAAAAAAAGTATAATATTTTAAATCTATATCATTTTTGATTTTGATAGAGAATATAAAACTATTAAAAATATTTAGAAATTTTTAATGTTTATAATCCCCACAATGTCATGCAACACAATATATTTTTTTCTAACAAATAGTGTTTTATCAACTTCGATTTATTATTTTAGGTATATCAATGTAGTTTATTATTACTCTAATAATTCAACTTCTACCAAATTTATATTAACTATAATTTATATCATTAACAACTATTGATTATGAAGAGCTTGGGTATCTTTGTAAAGTTGATGAAATTCATGCCATACAAGAGTATTCTTCCTACGACAACATTCGTTAGGACTACCATTATCATGCCATGTTAATAACATCATCTTTTAACACATGTTACTTTTTCTATGCTACAATATGTTTATTTTAAACAATTAAAAAAACTAATAAATATGAGTAGTAATTGTTGTTGATTGTTGTAGTTTTTAGTTGAGTACCATAAATATTAGTTGTAAACTACAAGCTTGAATCTAAGTTTCATGTTTCACAAAATTTGTGGCAGATGTATCTTGTAATAAATAATAATAAAGAATATAAGAAAATATGAGAAGTATTATAAAAATTTATGTATCATTAATGAAACATTAATTTAGAGTACTAGCGAATATATGTGAGTACTCTTTTATAGTTTAATATGATATAAACATGTTTACTAATTAATTTTTAGTCCATAACATATATTATGAAATATTATTTCATATCTTAATAAAATAAATATAAATTATTATAATTTCAAAAATATCAATACAATATAATAAAAAAAATAGTAACATATCATAATAATACAACAAAATGAATTATAGAGAACATTAATATGTTTAAAATACAAATAAAAATTTCAAAACTATTGAGAATTATATTGTATTTTTATATTTTTTTATCTTGAGATACTAGGATGATATGATTCATATAGATTAATAGTATTTATAGTTTCTTTTTGTATTTATAAGTGAATTTTTATTTTATTTAATAAATGATAATGCCATTTTATAATTTTTATTCTTAATATAAAATTATTTGTGAGTTTTTATTTATTTTATTAAGTTGTTTTATTTTTTATGGGAATACTTGATAAGTATTAATCTTCATATATATATATATATATATATATATATATATATATATGTGGACATGTAGATATATGGAAGAAATTTATGATGATTTAGTAGAACATCTCTTCGCTTTTGAAGCAGTAGTAAATGGTCATTAAAAGTAACTTCGTGCTCATGTGGAAAATTGTAGAAATATAGTATTTTTTCTCTCTCTAAACATCATTACTGGCCATATTTTGGATATTTGTTAAAGTTGTATGACTATATATACATAGCTATATAACTATATATAAATAATTGTATAACTTTATAACACTATATAATTAAATATAACTATATTTATAAGTATGTATTCATATATGTAAATCTATATATTTATTTATACCTTTATATAGTTATGTATAACTTGTTGTATGAATATGTCTATATATAACTATATGTTTAAGTATATTAAAATATTTATAGTTATATATACTATATGTATAATAAAATATACCTATAAATAATTGTATCTTATTATATGTATTTCTATAAAAGCTTTATACATAACTATATTTAAATATATAATTTAGAACTAATATTTAATATACATTTGTATATTTAGTATTCAAAAATGTATTTAGTATATCTATACCGATACATAATATATGTATAAATATATGAAATTATATGAGCAAATATATATACATACATGTATAAATATAAGTTTAACTATACGTGTAACTAGATGTATAATCACATGTAACTATATTTATAATTACATGTATAATAACATACAACATCATATTTACTTATATGTCTATAACTATATATAAAAATTTGTAAAACTCAATAAAACTTTATATAATTAAATATAACTATGTTTTTAACTATTTATACATATATGTAAATCTATATACTTGTTTATAACTTTGTATACATATATGTAGAACTAAAAATCACTACTCATATGAATATATATATATATATATATATATATATATATATATAACTAAATGTTTAACAATATATAATTTTTTATAACTATATATATTATATGTATAATAACATATAACTATACATAATTTTATATTATTAATGTATAACTATTATTTAAATATATAATAACAACATATATTTAATATACTTTTTTATATATTAGTATAAAAAATATATTTTAGTATATCCATAGCTATACATATCTATGTGTATAGATATATGAAATTATATGAACAAATATATATACATTCATGTATAAATATAAGTTTAACTATACGTGTAACTATATCTATAACTACATGTAACAATATTTATAATTATATATATATATATACAACACATTGTTTCACTATATATGTATAACTATATATAAATATTCGTATAACTATAAATAACTCTATATAAATAAATAAAAATTTATTTTTAATTATGTATACATATATGTATACATATATGTAAATCTTTATAATTATTTATAACTTTCTATACATTTATTTATATTTACTTATAACTATTTATATGCATATATCAATATATAATTATATGTTTAACTATATATAACTATTTATAACTACATTTACTATATGTATCCTAACATATAATTATATATGGGATAAATTAATATGTTGAACTAATTTGAAATTAATGGCATAAGATATAATATCAACAATATATAAGCACATAGAATGAGAGTGTCCGTTGATTAGGCTCATATTTGGTATAATACAAATCAGGGTCGTACTCTTACCTAATCCTAGACCTTAAGCCTCAGGCTCAATTATGAACTTATGTATGACAAAAAATGTAATATTTGATAGGTTTATACGGAAGAAATTTTATTTTCTTTTATATAATTTTTCATTCTGACACTGAACTCTCTGTGTCTCTCTCTCCCTCCCTCTCTCCCTCTCTAATTCTTCTTGTCACTCTATTCTTCTTTTTCGTTGTGTCACACACTCTCTCTTGTTATTTTCTTTCTCACTCTCCTTTCTTCTTTATTCCCTCCCACTCACTCTCTCTCTCCCCACTCTCTCTCCCTATTTCTCCCTCTCATTCCCTCTTTCTTCCTCTCACTCTTTCCTTCTCTCTCCCTTTAACAATTTCTCTCCTCCACTCCCTCCCTCCTCTCTCTCCTCTTTCTCTCTCTCCGCCTTCTCCCCATTTCTCTACCCCTCTCTCTCTCCCCACCTTATCTTTCTATCTCTCTTTATCTCTCCCTCTCCTCATTCAAACATTAAATGTCTTTTTTTTGCTTTCATTTCTTGTGCATTATCATACTTTGCACCCTTTATCTAGTAAACTGTGATATCTATTAATCTTTATCATGCTGAATCTACGTTATCTATTAATGTAGATTCTGCAAATGCATTGCCTCAATATTCACGATATTTAAATTTTAAATATTCATCTGTAAGTAATTTTATTTTATTATTTATATATTTTGAAGTAATAGAATGTTTTATTTATAATAATGATTAAGCATTAATTTTTGTAAATAAAACATGGCAAAATGAGCTTAGATCATCAGTGGATTTATAGAAGGGTTATCAATGGATTTTTGAATAAAGATTTTTTGACTGGGCTTAAAACTTTCATCAATGTTGTATGTATTCAATCAAGATTGATGGATGGAGAAAAAATTAAGTGCCCATGTAATCATCGAAAGTGTCAGAATATCCCTTTTCGTGATGAAAACACTATAATATATCATTTGGCAAAATATGGCTTTGTGCTAAATTTTATTGTTTGGATTTATCATGGGGAATGTAAAATGGCTTTCAATATTGACCAAAATGAGGGTATTGAATTGTTTGCTTGTGGTGAAGAATCATAAAACACATACCATAGGATGATGATGGAAGCTGCTGGTGCTGACTTCAATATGGATTACATGGATGAACAACCTAATCAAGAACCTTAGAAATTTTATGAAATGCTTAAAGCTGCAGATAAAGAGTTGTAGCTTATTGGTAAAACACATTCGCAATTGTCAATTGTGGCTCGACTAATGAGCATTAAGTCAAAAAATGATATGTTTGAAAAATTATTTGATCAGGTGACAGAACTGATGAAAGAGATTATTCCGGATAATAATTTGATCACTAACAACTTTTACAACACTAAGAAGTTACTTCGAAGGAATGGGTCTACAAGTGGAAAAAATTGATTACTGTTTAATTTGGATGCATGTCAAATTGGGGTGGTGATAGTGATTTAATTAGTTGTAAGTTTTGTGACAATCCTCGATTTAGGAAGGCACATCGTGTTGTAGATACATGAAAAAAAGTGAAGGTTGTCTTTAAGAAGATGTATTATTTTCCAATAATTCATTGATTACAAAGACTATATGCATCAAATGCTACAGAAAATGATATTAGGTGGCATTCCAAGCATGAGATTGAAGAAAGAGTAATGTGTCATCCATCGATTCGCCTTCTTGGAAGCATTTTAATTATATACATCAAGATTTTGTAGCAGAAAGTCAAAATGTGAGATTGATTCTCCGCACTGATGGATTTCAGGCATTTGGGCAATTTGGACAATTGTATTCAACATGGCTAGTGATTGTGAAACCTTATAACTTGCCTCCGTGGTTGTGTATAAAGGAGCAATATATGTTTTTGTAAATATTAGTTCAAGGGCCAAAAAATTCGAAAGACATGCTGGATGTTTTATTACAGTCTTTTATTGCAGAGTAAAATCATTTATGGGATGTTGGCATGAATATATATGATATCTTAAAGAAGAAAATTTTCATTATGTGGGTAGCCCTTATGTGGAAGGTAAGTAACTTTCATGCATATTCAATGTTATCTAGCTGGAGTACTACAAAATGATTTGCATGCCCATATTGCATGACAAATTCTGATGCATTTACCCTAAAATTTAGTTATAAACAGTCATGGTTTGATAATCATGTAAGTTTCTACCTACGAATCATTCATTTCAAAGAAAAAGAACTACATTTCGAAAAAATAAATCTGTAATGATAGTTGCACGAGCAGTTCGTTCAGGAGATGAAATTATCATAGAGATTCTTAGTTTATGTTTGAAGAAGGTAACTGAAAAGGATGCTACTAGTAGTAATGGACTAGTAGGCAAATTATTTCGCTAGAGGAAACGTAGTATATTTTGGGACTTGCCCTATTGGAAGCCCAATTTAATTCGTCATAACTTAGATGTATTGCATATTAAAAAAATGTTTTTGATAATGTTTTCAACATTATCCTTAATGTAGACGGAAAGACAAAAGACACATTAAATTCAAGACAAGAGCTGAATGAATACTATCGGTGTCCTGAATTGAAACTGAATGAGGAAGCAAAAAAAATTTTTAATGCTTACTACACACTTGATAAGAAGGCAAGACAGATATTGTATGAATGGGTTACAATTTGAAATTCCATGATGGATATGTGTCAAATATGGGTAGATGTGTGGATATGAAGAATCTTAAGTTATTTGAAATGAAAAGTCATGACTGTCATATATTTATGCAGAGATTAATCCCAATTGCATTCCGTGAATTACTTCTACTAAGTGTTTGGAATGTCCTTACAGAACTAAGTTTGTTTTTCAAATAACTAACTGCAACCACAATCAAAATAGATGACATGGTGAGGCTGGAGAATGACATTCAACTTATTATTTGTAAGCTTGAACTGATATTCCCACCTAGTTTAGTTTGACTCAATAGAGCATTTGCCGGTCCATTTGGCATATGAAGCAAAGATTGCATGGCCAGTGCAATTCAGGTGGATGTATCCTTTTGAAAGTTAATTACATATAATTTGTTGTGTTTTATTATTATGTACTTTAAGTAATATTGTAATTTAATCAAATTGAAACCTACCATTTTGGTTGTAGGTATCTTCGTAAGTTGAAATTAAATCTTAGAAACAAGGAAAAAGTTGAAGGTTCAATTTGTAATGAATATTTAGTAGAAGAAGCATCATCATTTTGTTCTTATTATTTTGATGATCATGTCAATACAAAGAATAGAAATATGCCGCAGAATTATAAAGGTCATGTGATGGTAGAAGATGATTCTGCGGATAAATTATCTATCTTCAAGCACCCTAGAAGAGCATTTGGAAGAGCAATGAAAAGTTGTATGACAGATGAAGAGTACAAAGCAACCCGGAGTTATGTTTTACTTAATTGTGAGGATGTTGCACCATACATTGAGTATGTATACACAAAATGGTTGCTAGTTTAATCATAGTTTAATTTTATCTTTAATAGGAATTATTAAAAATTGATATATATTTTTTCTTTCTCTTTTTATATTTGTGCAGTATTTATGTTGAGCAGTTAAAATATAGGCAACCAGTAATTTCTAGCAATGATGTCGATTATATGCTAGAAACTAAATGTGCGAATTGGTTCAAAAATTATGTGAGAATTATTAAGTTTTAAATTTTTAATTATTTAATTTATTATTATCTTTTATTTATTAATATCAATTTTTTAATTTATGTTACAGGCAATTGATCCTTCAAATGGAGATTCAAATATTTTTATTCATAATCTAAGTAAAAACCTATTTAGATATGTGACTACCTATCTTGGGTATTTTGTTAATGGATATAAATGTTATACAATCGGACATGGTTCTTCTAAAATAACATTGAATAGTGGTGTATGCATTAAGGCGTGGGATATATTGTAGATGAGATTGATTATTATGGTCAACTCAAAGAAGTTATTGAGTTGGAGTATTCTAGACTCGAAAATAATAGGATTGTATTATTTAAGAGCGAGTGGTTTGATCCTACACCAAATTTGGGCACAAAGATTCATTCGGATTATAAGCTATTGGATTTTAACCATAAACTCAGATATAATCGATATGAGCAATTTATTATGGCAGTTCAAGCTGCTAAGGTATATTATTGTATATATCCGAGTTTATCTGGTAAAAAGAAAGATTGGTGGGTGATTTGCAAGATCAAAGCTTGATCAAAATTTGAAGTATCAACATCGCCGCAAAGAAGTGCAGACTTAGAAATTGCACCGGCATACAAGGAAGATGACATAAATAATATGGAGCCTTTGAATGTAGATGAAGATCTAGAAAATTTATGTGACTCAATTGGTGACACAATAGAAATTGAAAATGATCAATTTCTATCTGAATATGAGTTTGAACTTATATTGGAATCAGACGAAATATCAGAAGATCCATTGATGATAGTGATGCCGATAATTATATTGTTATAATTTTATTATAAATTTAATCAATCAAAAACATTTCTATTTTATCTTATTGTTGAAATATATTGGTGTATTTTATTCGAAAATGCATGCTTGTTCATCATATTTATATTTTATTTTCTTTGTTTTATTTTGTACAGTAGATGGCACCTAAAGGATGTGGTCGTGGTTGAGGTGGACGTGGACACTAGAAATGAACCAAATTCATCTAGTATGTTACATCATGTTGCAGAATCAGTACAATCTCATAGCTACCATATCCTGACTTTAACATCACAATCATCATCTCCATTTCTATTACCATCACAAACATTGAGACCTCTACTATCACCTTTATCAGATGTAAGCCCACCACTAATTGTGCTTCCTGCTCACACTTTTGATCCATCTTTATCTTCTACACCACAATTTACACCAATTATTCCCCCATTTACAATACCAATGACATCATCAAATGTTGTGTCTTCCTCTGCAGTTAGTGCAAAGTTAGAAATTGATATTGTAGATGAGAGGTAAAAGAAATATGTAAAAATGACTTGAACTTTTTTTTGTTACTGTCAGTGGTTTTTTTATATTGTTATGATTTTCTTGTTTTCTATGTTATTTATTTATATATATAGTTTTATTCCATCTCACAAGTGTTCGACTATAATTACAAATGCTTTCAAGAAAATGACTGATGCTAAAGCATTCTCCTGGAAGAAAGTTTCTGAATCGACAAATGAGTCATATTTTAATGATTTCAGGTAAAATTAACAAAATAAAAGAATTGAAAAATAATTATCTCATTACTTAACTTTTATGTTTGTTATTATTCAAGCAGTAAATAATTATGTTTGTGTTGTTAATATAAATTCTTTTATCTTTTTTTATTTATATAATCAGTGCACTTGGCCACCCAAATTTGATGGAAAGATAAAGTCATTATGGAAGATCAAAGCTGCTCAACGTTATTCTGATTTTGTCCATAAATTAAAGAAAATGAAAGAATGACCTGATTTTATATCTGAGGAAGACTGGCATGAGGGGCCTAAATATTGGGAGGAGCCAGATATGAATAAAAAATAAGATATTGCCACCAAAAATTGACGAATTGACGTTGCTAGACTAGGTACAGAAATCTATCGACACACTAGAGGTTCAAAGTCGAGGATTGAGCACGCTCGAGATTTGATACAAATTTAAAATTCTAAACATATCTATATTTTGTGATTGTCCTAATAGTCCAATAATTATAATCTCTGCATGGAATTAATAATTTTGTTTAATTTTTTTTATTTGTTTTTTTTATGAATTAGTAAAAACATATTATAGGCAGGATAATTGGGTTGTTATCCAAAATTTTATGAGATTTTCATTAAGATGTATGTGAAGAAAGTGGATGGTCACTATGTTGAAAACAAGTATTAGATGATTGTAGTAAGAAATTGTTATATTAATTAGACTTTATAAAACTATAGTACATTAAAAAATTGTTTTGAATGCAAAATATTTATTTTATTTTTTGTAAATCTAGAATAGTTTTTATCTCTATTTTATCTCAGTACCTAATGGAGAAACATGTGATAGTTGCTCATCAGCAAGTTGAGGGTTCTATGGATCTTCAACCAATTGACTGTGGTCATATTTATTTGGAGACAATAGGAGGTCGAAAGAAGCAGTGAGTGTACGGAATTGGCTCTAAGGAAGTGGCATTTTGTGGTAGCAGTCGTGCTTCTAATTCATCTATCTCTACAATGGTGGATGAGGTGGTCGAACAACAAGCATTAGAAACAAATGAACGTATTGTAGATATGGAGACCAAAATGAAAAAGAAGGATGAGCAGATAACTAATTCGATGAAAGAAATGTGAGAAATTAAAGAAATTAAAAAAACAATGCAACAACATATGTCCTATATGGAGTCATAGTTAGCAGCATTGACTCATCAAATAGCATTCTGAGATCTAGCTATGAATCCTCGTAGGAGAAGCTAGCATTCCCTACAAATTATGAGGATGATTGAGTATGAGAATTATTTCTGACCTATTATTTATTTTTGTCTGTGTAGTAAATAATTATGATATTTTTTTGCTGGTTTCAATTTTTTTTATTCTAGTTTTGTTCATTACTTTTCCGATAAACCAAATTATGAATCTTTGCAGGACACATTATGTGAGAGAAAAGAAAATATTTAATCAAAGCATTCAGACATTACCATGGTCCTTCCAATGCATGGGTCTCATATTTACCAATTTCAGCTTTATCAAAAAGTGGGATAGCTTATCTTATCTTTATTATTCTAAAAATATTTTATTTTTGCACTCTCTTTATCTCTAAACATAATTGCCGGACATCTTTTGGATTTTTGTTGAAGCTGTATGACAATCAACTTTAATTTGTGTTTGTTCATGTCTATAATATTTCTTTTTATATATCTATGAATATGTTTTTGTGTCTCTGTATTTTTTGGGTAGAGTTTTAGCCTATTATAGGTATGTAAAAGCCTATATTCAGTAGTGGCAGTAGCGGTAGCAATGGCGATGGTGGCAGTGGAAGCAACATCGACCGTAGTAGTGGCACACGCGACATCAGTGACAACAATGGTAGTAGCGACCGTAGCGGTAGCTACGGCAGTAGCGGTAGCTGTGGCAGTAGTGGTAGTAGCGGCAGTAGCAGCATCAGTGACAGTGGCAGCACCGGCATCACCGGTAGTAGCGGGAGCAGTGACGGTGGCAACACCGATGACAGCAGTAGTAGCGGTTGCAGCACCAACAACAGCAGTAGTAGCAGTTACAATAGTGACTATGGCAGCAGCAACAATAGTGGCAGTGATAGCAATGGTAGTGATAGCAACATTGGCAGCGACAGTAGTGGCAGTGACAACGACATTGGCAGCGACAGCAGCGGCAGCGAAAACAGCATTGGTAGCAATATTGCTAGTAGTAGTGGCCACGGCAGCAGCGGCAGTAGTGGCAGTGGTCGCGGGAGCAGCAGCAATGGCAATAAATGCGGTATATACGTACGTATATAGTCAGTATATACGTATATATACTACTATAGTATATTATGTACAAATATATTGAGTATATATATGTACTCAGTATATATGTACGCATAAAACTGTAGTTTATATGTACATATACTGTAGTAATATATGTACGAGTCAAATGCTAGTATATATGTACATATTTACTACAACAATATATATTTATCAAAACAAAGTTTTTTTATTTATTTTTATTTGATTTGTTGGTTTAAATTTCATCCAGATATGGTACTGCATTGTTTCCTATACAAAGCTTGTATAAGTGAAGACATATTTCAACAAACATGAAGAACCATGCCTCGGAAAGGATCTTCACCACAGAAAGTTGGTGTTCAGAGGAGCTGTGGGAGAGAAAGCAATGTCAATGCATTGAAAGATTATACTTTATGTACCGTCAGTAGATACATTGATTAATAAGATGTAATATAATTTTTATTATTTTTTTTGTTTTAGTTTTTTAAAATATTGTATTAGAATAAGTTATTGAATGAATTTTTTTTTAAAATTTTCATTTATAGTTTCTATTTTTATTAAATTTAATTATAAAAGATTAAATTATTTAATTAAATTTTTGTTGAAACTATATGACATTCAACTGTAATTTTTGTTTGTTCAAGTCTATCATAACTATCTTTATATATCTTTGAATATGTTTGTGTTTATCCAAAATTTTTGGGTAGATTTTTAGTCTATTATAGGTATGTAAAAGCCTATTATCATCTGTGGTAGCTATGGCAGCTGCGGCAGTGGTGGCAATGACTATAGTGGTGGCAATGGCACCAGAAGCGGCAGCGGCGGCAGCAGGCGGCGGCAACAACGGCAGCGGCAACATGAGTGGCAGCATCAGTAGTGGCGGCGGCGGCGACAGCGGCGGCAGCGGCTACAGCAGAGGCAGTGGAGGAAGCGGCAGCGACAGCATCAGCAGTAGCAGCAGCAGTAATGGTAGTGGCAGCGGCGGTACCGGTAGCAGCCGCTGCATCGGCAGCAGACACAATGACAACGGTAGTAGCAACAGCGGTAGTAACGACATTGTGAGCAGCAGGAACGGCAAAAAATGTGATATATATGTATGTATAGAGTCAGTATATATTCAAATATAATTATGTGGTATTTTATGTACATATATACTGAGTATAAATATACTCGGTATATATGTACTATAATACTATAATTTATATGTACAAATACTACAGTAATACATATACGAATAAAATGTTAGTATATATGTACATTTTTGTTGTAGTAATATATATTTATCAAAACATAGTTTTTTTTAAATTTATTTTGATTTGATTTAGTGGTTTAAATTTCTTACAGATGTGGTACCGCATTGTTTTCCATACGAAGCTTGTATAAGTGAAGGCATATTTCAACAAACATGAAGCACCATGACTCAGATAGTTTTTTTTGCAGTGGAAAGTTGGTGATCAGAGGAGGAAAGGGAGAGAAAGTAACGTTAATGCATTGATAGATTATACTTTATGCATAGTCGGTAGATACATTGATTACTAAGATGTAATATAATTTTTGTTATTTTTTTAGTTATTTAAAATATTGTATTAGAATAAGTTATTAAGTGAATTTTTTTTGTTTAATAAAATATTTTGATTTATAGTTTCAATTTTTTATTACATTTAATATAAAAATATTAAATTATATAATTAAATTTTAGTTTAAGCTGTATGACAAATAACTTTAATTTGTGTTTGTTCATATCTATAATAACTATTTTTTATATATCTGTGAAAATGTTTGCGTGTCTCCGAATTTTTTGGGTAGAGTTTTAGCCTATTATAGGTATGTAAAGCATATTATCAGTAGTAGTGTAGTGGCAGTGATGGCAGCGACAGTGATTCCAGTGATGGTAGTGGAAGCGCAGTGGTGGTAGATGTGGTGGTGGCGGTAGTGGCCAGAGTGGTATTGGTAGGAGTGGTGGCATAGTAGGTAGAGGCAGTGGTAGTAGCAGTGACTGCACCAGAAGCAGCAGCGGCAGTGGCGGTAGCAACACCTGCACAAGAAGCAACGGCAGCACCAGAAGCAACGGCAGCAGTGGCAGAGGCGGCAACTACAACGATGGCGGCGGCGGTAGCAGTGGTGGTAATAGCCACTACGGCATGTAGTGGTAGCACCGGTAGTGACGGTAGCGGCGGCAGTAATAGTAGCAGCTATGGTGGCAGCAGCTATGGTGGCCACAGCTTCCTACAGCAACGGTGGTGGCAATAGTGGCGAAAATACTAGCGGTATTGGCAGTGACAGTGGCAACGACAGTAGTGGTAGGAGCGGCAATGGGAGCAGTAACAACAGCACCAAATTAGATATATACGTACAAATAAAGTCAATATATACGTACAATTAATACTACAATATTTTATATACGTATACACTAAGTATATTTGTAGTCAATTTATATGTACGCATAATACTGCTATTTATATGTACATATATTGCATTAATATATATACGAGTGAAATGCTAGTATATATTTACATATATACTACAATTTTATATATGTATCAAAACATAATTTATTTTAATTTGACTGAGTTGTTTAATTTTCTTATAGATATGATACATCATTGTTCCTCATACAAAGCTTCTATAAGTGATGCTATTTTTCACTAGGCATTTGTGTCGTGACTCGTACAGCTTTGTCACAGTAGAAAAATGATGATCGAAGGAGCAGAGTGAGAGAAAGCAATGTCAATGAATGGATATATTATACTTTATGCACTATAGGTAGATACATTGATGAATAAGATGAAATAAAAGTTTGTTATGTTTTTGTTTCAATTATGTAAAATATTGAATTTTAATATGATATTAAATAATTTTATTTTTTTTTTCATTATAAATTATTTATAGTTTCAATTTTTATTCAATTTGATATAAAAAGATTATATTATTAAATTAAAAAATTTTATAAATTTTTAACTTATGAAATTATTTTTGAAATTAAAATGGCTAGGGAAAATTCCCTTGCTAAATTAGCAAAGGTAAATCTCTTTCTAATTTAGCTAGGAAATTTTCCCTAGCTAAATTAGCTAGGGAAATATTAAAATTAGTGACTGATATTCCATCACTAGATTTATTTAGCTAGGGACTATATCCGTCACTAAAAGTTATAGTCCAACACTTTAACTAGGGAATCATCCATCATTATTTTTGTTTAGTGATGAAATATCTCGTTTATCTTGCAAATTTAGCAACAGAATTTTACTTTTTTAGCAAGAGATTTTTCCTTCGCTAATTTTTTAGCTAGGGACACTTTCCGTCACTAAAATTTAGCAAAGTGAACTTTAGATAGGGAACCAATCCATGGGTAATCTATCGCTATATCCTGTTTATTGATGGAAAATATCCATTTAGCAAGAGAATTGTCCAAAGCTATATAGGATTTTTCTTGTAGTGTTTATCTTTCTATCTTTTTGTCTATCAATCTAACAATCTATCTTTCTATTTGTTTATCTATATACATGTCTATCTATCTCACTGTCTATCTATATATCTGTTTAACTATCACTATCTATCTATCTTTATAAGTATCTATCTACATATTTGTCTATTTGTCTATTTTGATATCTAAATATCTATCAATTTATATATCTATCTATCTATTTAACTTTCTATCTATCTATGTGTCTTTCTATCTATATATCTATATCTATCTATTTTTCTATCAATCTATTTGTGTATCTATTAATCTATCTATCTATATATTTATTTCTGTATCTGTATATCTATATATCTACTATCTATTTATTAGTCTATTTATCTATCTGTTTAAGAAACTATCTATATATCTATATGTCTATCTATCTATTTATCATTATGTTTATCAGTTTATTTTTTTAACTTTCAATTTGTCTCTCTTTATCTCTCAATCTATATATCTATTTATCTATCTATATTACTATCTATTAGTTTTTCTATCTATCTCTTTATCTCACTATCTTTCTATTTGTCTATTTGTATATCTGACTATCATTCGATATGCATATTTATCTATTTATCTATCTATTTATCTGTGTGTCGATTTATCTATTTATTTATCTCTTTATCTTTATTTGTCTATATGTTTATATACATACATTAGTATCTATTAATTTGTCTTTTTGCCTATCTGTGTATCCATCAATCAATCAATCAATCAATCAACCTGTCTGTCTATCTGTGTGTCCATCTATCTATGTGTCTATCTAACTGTCTATCTATTTGTATATATGTTTATCTCTCTATCTATCTATATATCTATCTATCTATTAGGATATCTATCTTTATGTCTATATGTCTATCTTTCTAACTAACTCTTTGTCTATATGTCTATCTTTCTAACTAACTCTTTGTCTATTCCTCTAGCTATCTATCTTTCTATAACATTATTTTTTATATATCTAACTTTTTATCAATCTATCTATATATCTCTATTTCTATATATCTATTTATCTATCTATATATATGTTTATTTTTCAATCAATCAATCTATATATCTTTCTATTTATCTATCTATATTACAATATGTGTATCTATCAATCTAAGTATTTGTATATTTTTTTTGTGTCTATCTATTTTTATGACTATCTACCTATCTGTCTATATGGCTTTTGTCTATCCATTTGTCTATTTCTCTTTGTATTTATTTATCTATCTATTTACATGTGTCTAAGTGTCTGTGTCTATGTGTCAGTGTGCCTATGTCTTTATGAGCTATGTGTATATGTGTCTATGTGTCTAGTGTGTATGTGTCTAGTCTATGTGTCTAGGTGTCTATCTCCATATGTATCTATGTGCCTATCTATATATCAATATGTCTATCTATCTATCTACCTAACTACCTACCTATCTATCTATCTATTTGTATATCTATATATCTATCTATGTTTCTATTTAACTTCCTATCAACTTTCCTATCTGTATATCTATTTATTTGTCTATCTGTCTATTTTTAAATTTGTCTATTTAATTATATTTGTATTTATCTATCTATATGATTGTCTATCTTTCTATATGTCAATTTGTCTATCTAATTATCTTTTTATATATCATTCTCTCTATCTCTCTATTCATCTATTAGAGTATTAGTCTATCTATTTTTTTTCTATATGTCTATATATATTTATGTATATTGATCTATTTATCTATCTATTTGTCTATCTTTCTATTTTTCTATCTTTCTATTTGTCTTTCTGTCTCAATATATATTTCTCAATCTATCTTTTAGTATATAAGTTTATTACTCTATGTTTCTATCTATATATATGTCTATCTATCGATCAATCTATATATTTGTTAATAGTCTACTTGTCTATCTGTCTACCTATCTATTGATCTATCTAACTCTCTATTTGTCTATCTTTCTTTCTATCTATATGTCTAACTATATTTATATCTATCTATCTTTCTGGCTATCTATGTATCTATGTATCTGTCTATTAATCTATCTATCAATCTATTTGTATATATGAGTAATTGTGTATTTATCTATCTATCTATCTATATATCTATCCGTCTATTTGTCTATCTGTCTTTCTACCTTTTTATATAATTTGTCTTTCTAATTATCTATGGATATATCTATCTATCTATCTATCTATTTATTTAACTATTTATCTATCTATTCGTCTATTTATCTATCTTTTTATTTGTAGATTTGTATATCTGTCTATTTATCTTTCTATCTATTTATGTGTTTATATGTCTATCTATCTTTCTGTTAATCAATCAATCTATTTATCTATCTATTTGCCGATTTATTTAAAAGTTTATTTGTATATCTATCATTTTTTATCTATCTAAGTATCTATCTATTTGCCTGTCTATATATTTGTATATTTATCTTTATATATATATATATATATGTCTGTTTGAAATAGTTATCAATCTATCTCTCTATATATCTATCTATCTATCTATTTCTCTAACTATCTATATGTCTATCTTTGTATACATCTGCTTCTCTATCTATCTATCTATCTATCTATCTTTCTTTCTTTCTTTATTTTTTTATATTTTTATATCTATCTATCTCTCTATCTATCTATCTATTTGTCTGTCAATCTATCTATCTATAAATCTAGCTATCTCTCTCTTTATATTTATATCAATTTGTCTATCTGTCTATCTATCTATCTGTTGATCTATCTTTTCTATATCTCTCTCTGTTTGATAATCTATCTATTTGTCTAACTATATATCTATATATTTTTCTGACTTTTTGTATATTTATCTATCTATCAATATATCTATATATTTGTCTAAGTGTCTATTTATTTATCTATATTTCTGTCAATTTGTCTATTTATATGTTTATCTATCTATCTCTCTCTCTAACTATTAAATTGTCTTTTAGTCTTTTAAACAATCATTCAATTGTCTATTTATCTATCTATCTCACTATCTATCTTTCTCTTTATATATCTTTCTATCTGTCTATTTCTATCAGTATTTAGTCTATCTCTCTATCAATCATTGATTATATATGTCTATCTATTTATTCATCTAACTATCTATCTGTCTATCTATCAATTTGTCTATGTGTCTATGTGTCTATTTGTCTATATATTTATCTGTCTATCTATCTATATCTCAACATATCTGCCTATCTATCTCTTTGACTATCTGTCTATCTATTTATTTGTATATGAATCTATCTTTCTATCTATCAATCAATCTATCTATCTATCTATCAATTTATCAATATATATGTCTCTCTTTGTATCTATCTATCTATCTATTTATCTATCTATTTATATATCTATTTATATTATTTGTATATCTATTTATCTATTTATATGGCTATCTTGCTATATATCTACCTGTCTATATGTCTATCTATCTATCTTTCTAACTATCATTCAATTTATCTATCTATCTTTCTTTCTTTCTATATATCTAATTCTTTGTTTGTCTATTTATTATTTGTATATATATCTATCTGTATATCTATCAATATAGCGATCTATGTGTCCATTTCTTTATCTATTTATCTGTCTTTCTAAATGCCTATCTATCTATCAATCTATTTATTTGTCTAATTGATTATATATCTATATATCTATATATCTATATTTGTAACTATTTAACTATCTATCTATCTTTCTGTCTAAGTGTATCTCTTTCATTCTATCTATAAATTTAAATGTCTAACAATCATTTTATCTATTAGTGTATCAATAAATTTGTTTATTTGTCTTTGTAATTATATATCTATGTAGTTATATATTTATCTCTCAATCTTCCTAATAATTATATATCTATCAAACTATATATCTATCTAACTATATCTCTAGCTGTCAATGTGTCTATTAGTCTATTAGTCTATTAGTCTTTATTTCTATCTATAAATTTATCTATATGTCTATCTATCTATCTATTTATGTAACAATCTTTCTATTTGTTTAACTGTTTATATGTTTATCTACTAATCTATGTTTCTGTCATTCTAACTCTCTATCTATATGTATAACTGGCTAACTATCTAACTGTTTATATATCTATCAATTTATTTGTCTAACTATCTTACTATCTATCTATTTATATGTCTAACTATCTATATGTCTATCTATTTATCTATCTCACTACCGATCTAATTGTCTTTCTTTCTATCAGTATATCTATCTATTTGTCTAATTGTTAATATGTTTATCTATCTATTTGTTTTTCTAGCTATCTATAAATCTATCTATCTATCTATCTAATTGTTTATCTAGCTCACTATCTATCTATCAGTCTATCTATCTATCTAACTATCTAACTCTCTATCAATATGTATATATTTCTATATATCTATCTACCAATATGCTTATCTATCTATATGTCTATCTCTCTATCTGACTATTGGTATATCAATTCATATGTCTATATGTCTATATATCTATCTAGCTACTTATTTATCAATCTATCTATCTATCTATAGATCTATCTATCTATCTATCTATCCATCCATCTATCCATCCATCTATCTATCCATCCATCCATCCATCCATCCATCTATCTATATATCTATCTATATATGTGTGTATATATCTATCTATCTATCTGCCAATTTCTCTATTTGCATATCTATATAGTGGTCTATCTATCTATCTGACTATTTTTCTATATGTCTTTCTATCTATCTGACTATTTCTCTATCTGTCTATTTATCTCTTTTGTTTATATGTCTATTTATCTATCTATCTAACTATCTATCAGTATATTTGTATATATATATATATATATATCTATGTATCTCTCTATTTATTTGTATATCAATCTATCTATATATTTGTCTATCTATCTATTTATATATCTAGTTAGCTATCTATCTATATATTAGTCTATCTGTCTATAAAAATATATTTCTATCTATCTATTTGTTTATCCCTATATCTATCTATTTCTCTATTTTACTATCTGTCTATCTACCTAAATATCTATTTGTCAATCTATCTATCTGTCTCTCTACCTATATATCTATTTGTCAATCTATCTATCTATCTTTCTTTGTATCTATCAATCTATGTATATGTGTTTATGTGTCTATGTGTGTATGTGTCTGTGTCTATGTGTCTATGTGTTTACATGTCAATGTGTCGATGTGTCTATGTGTCTATATATTTATCTATCTTTTTTCTATCTAGCTATCTATCTGTCTACTTGTTTATCTATCTATTTATGTATTTTTCTATCTATCTTTCTATCTGAATATTTGTCTATCTATCTAGCTTTGTACCTATCTATTTATCTATCTTATATTTATCTATTTGTCTATCTATCAAATTATCTATATATCTATCTATCTATCAGTCTTTCTCACTATGTCTCTTTTCATATATTAAATTGAGTATATCTATCTATCTGTCTATATGTTTATCCATATATTTGTCTAACTCTCTATCAAAAAATTTATATTTATATCTATCTATCTGCCTTTCTATTTGTCTATATGTCTCTCTTTCTCTTTATCTATATTTTAATATATAAGTCTATTAGTCTATGTTAAAATTTATATATCTTCCTATCTATTGATCAATCAATATGTCTATCTAACTATCTATCTATTTATCTATCACCCTACTATCTAACTATATATCTATCAATTTACTATTTATCTATCTATTTGTCTATCTTACTATCTATTTATCTATCAAACTATTTATCTATCTATATGTTTATCAAAATAACTATATATCTTTCTATCTATCTATCTATCTATCTGTCTGTCTATATATACATATATATATTTGTATATAAGTCTATGTGTCAAACTATCTATCTATGTAACTATATTTGTGTCAATCAGTCTAACTATCTAACTATCTTTATGTCTATTAGTCTATTAGACTATAAGTCATTCCATCTATTTATCTATCTATCTAAATATCTATCTATAAATCTATTTGTCTTTCTAATTGTTTATTTGTGTGCTTGTGCGTGCGTGCGTGTGTGTGTATGTTTATCTGTTTATCTATCTAACTATCTAATAGTCAATCAGTTTATCAATCTATCAGTTTAATAGGCTATCTATGTATTAATTTATTTATCTATCTTTCTATTTTTAAATCTATTTGTCTTTCTATTTGTCTGTCCATCTCTCTCTCTATCTATTTATCTATATGTCTATCTATTTATCAGTCTGTCTGACTATTTATCAAATAGTCTCTCTGACTATTTGTCAAATTTTCTATATTTCTATCAATCTAATTTTTATATGTTTATTTGTTTATCTATCTATCTATCTATTTATATATCTATCTATCAACTATCTAACTATCTATCTACCAATCTACCTAACTTTCTAATTTTTTATTAGTCAATTAGTGTATCTATCTATCTGACTAACTATATAGATGTTTATGTGTATACCTATCTATTTTTTATCAGTCTATCATTCTATATATCTGTCTATCTATCTATCTATCTATCTATATAACTATTTATCTATTTATCTGTCAACATGACTAACTATTAATCTATCTATTTGTATATATGTCAATCTCTCAATCTCTCTATATGCCATTTAGTTTATCAGTCTATAAGTCAATGTGTTTATCTATCTATTTAATTTTCTATGTGTTTATCTGTCTTAATGTCTATCTATCAACTTATCTATCTATCTATCTATCGATCTGTCTGCCCATATATCTTTCTATCTATCTATATGTCTGTCAATCAGGCAATCTCTTTACTTGTCTATCTATCTATCAATTAATATATCTATCTTTATACCTATCTGTCAATTATCTATATGTATTTTTATTTATCTATTTATTTGTGTATATATCTATATATCTATCTATTAATCTATAATTGTCTAAATATCTATCATTATATCTATCTATCTGTCTAACTAACTAATTGACTTTATATCTATTAGTAAATGAGTCAATCCATATATATATATATATATATATATCCATCTGTCAATCTCTATATCTATCTATTTGTTTATCTATCTATCTATTTATCTATCTATATGTCAATCTATCTATATATTTTTCTATCTATCTTTATATCTATCAATTAGTCTATCAGTCTATAAGTCTATGTGTCTATCTATCTATCTATCTGTCTATCAATCTATCTAAAAGTTTATATATCTATTTGTCTAGCTATTTATATGTCTATCTTTTTATCTATATATTTGTATATCTCTCTATCTTTCTATCTATATATCTAACTTTCTATTTATCTATTTGTATCTGTCTATGAATATTTTTGTCAATCTATCAATCTATCAATCTATGAATATATTTATATATTTATCTTTCTACATAACTAATTCACTAACTAAATAATAATCCATTAGTCTATCTATCTACCTATTTATCTTTCTGCCTAACTATTTAAATATCTTTTCTATTTAATAGTCTATTAGTCAATCAATCAATCTATCTGTCTGTCTAACTATCTACTTATTTATATATTTATCTATCTATTTATTTATCTATTTGTTTATCTATCTTTATGTCTATCTGTCTATCTATTAACCTATGTATCTATCTATCTATCTATCTGAATATCTATATAATTATATATCTTTCTTTCTAGTAAATGGCTATTTGTCTATATATTTATCTACATATCTTTTAATTTATATATATGTCTATATGTCTATATGTATACCTATTTCATTGTCTATCTATCTATGTATTTAATTTTCTATCTATCAATTTATCTATGTGTCTATTTATTAAACTAAGTCACTACTTATTAGTCTATTAGACTAATTGTCTATCTATCTATTTATTTATCTATTTATGTGTCTATGTGTCTATATATATATATATCTATCTATCTATTTGTCTATCTTTTTATAGTATGTTTGTTTGTCTATCTATCTATCTATCTATATGTGTAACTATTTGTTTGTCTATTTGTGTCTTTGTCTATCATTCAATGTTTTTATGTGTCTATCTATTTATCAATTTTCCTATCTATGTATCAATCTATATATCTATATATTTGTCTGCCTACCTATATTTCCTATCTTTTTGTATATCTACATATCTATCTGTATATCTATCTTTCTATCTATATATCTATCAATCTATCAATATGTCGATCTATATATATGTCTATTTGACTATCTATCTATTAATCTATTTTACTATCTATCTGTCTATCTATCAATATGTCTATCTTTCTATATGTCTAATTATCTATATGTCTATCATCATATCTATCTATTTATCTATCAAATTGTCTGTCTGCCTGTCTATCTATCTATTTTTTTGTATATATACATATCTATCCATATATCTGTCTATCTATCCATCTATCTATCTTTCCTTCTATCTATCTATCTATGAATTTGAATATATACCTATCTGGTTATCTATCTATCTATCTTTGAGTATATATATCTATCTGTATATATATATATATATATATATATATATATTATCTATCTATCTATATCTCTATCTATCTACCAGTCTATATATCTATTTATTTGTCTATCTATCTATCTATCTATTGGTATATTTTATTCTTAGTTTATTTGTGTATAGAGCTATCAATCTTTCTGTCTATCTACCCATATATCTATCTATCTAACTATCTATCTATCTATTTATCTATCTATCTATCTGTCTATCTATTTATCTATCAATCTATCTATCAATATATCGTTCAATCTATCGATCAATTTGTCTATAAATCTATCTATGAATATTTTTATCAATCTGTCTATCAATCTATTTTTTTATATAATTATTAATTTATCTAACCATATACCTATCTTTCTATCTAATAATCTATGTATCTATCTATATATCAATTTATTTATTAATCTGTCTATCAATATCTCTATCTATCTATCTCTTAATCTATCTGTCTATTATTTATTAATTTGTCTATTAATTTATCTATCTCTATATCTATATATCTATCTATTTATATTTCTTTCTTTATATTAGTCTAACTATCTATCTTTCTTTATATCCGTCTATATATCTATCGATCTTTATATCTATCTATATATATGTCTATCTATCTATATGATTTCTGTTAATCTACCTATATATATATATATATCTATTTGTTTGTCAATCTATTTGTCTTTTATCTATGTGTCTATCTATATATCTATGCTTTTGTCTAACCATCTATTTATCTATCTATATATCTACCTATCTATCTATATATCTATCTATCTATTATTCTATCTTTCTATCTATATATCTATTTATCTTTCTGTCTGTCTATCTATAAATCTATCTATATATCTCTCTACCTGCCTATTTATTTGTCTATCAATCTCTCTATCTATATATCTATCTATTTTTATATCTATCTGTCTGTCTGTCTGTCTATCAATCTATTTGTCTATTTGTTTATCTTTCTATATATGTATCTTTCAATCTATCAATCTAAGTTGCTATCTATTGATTTATCAACATGTTTGTTAAATAATATGTCTGTCTATCTATCTATCAATCTATCAATCTATTGTTTATACATCTATCTATCTACATCTCTATCTATCTATTTATCAAATTATCTTTATATATGTCTATTTATTTTTTTATCATTCTGTATATATATCTGTCTATCAATCTATCGATCAATTTGTCTATCAATCATTCTTTTAATCTATTTTCATTTTGTCTATCAAACTAAATATTAGTTTGCTATCAATCTAACTATTTATCTGTCTGACTATCTGTATATCAAAATGCCTTTCTATCTATCAATTTGTCTATCAATTTGTGTATCTATATGTTTTTATATATATGTATCTTTATGTAATTCTATCATTCGATCTATCTATCTATCTATCTTTTTGTATATCTATCTATTTATCAATCATTCTATCTTTTTATCTATAAATCTGACTATCAATCAATCTATCAATATGTATATCAATCTGTCAATCAATCAATCAATCAATCTATATATCAATTTATATATCAATCAATCATTCTATCTAGCAATATATCTATAGATTAATTTTTCAAAATATCTACCAATATATTTATTTATCTATTTATATTTCTATCATTCTATTTGTCTGTCTGTATATCTTTCTATTTTCCTATCTTACAATATTTCTATCTATCTATATATCTATATAACTATACGTCTATCTATCATTCTATTTATCTATCAATCTATGTATCTATGTATCTATATGTCTATCTATCTATCTCTCTATTTAGCATCTATCTATAAGTCTATCTATCTATGTATCAATGTTTTTATCAATCTATCTATCAATATTCCTATTATTCTTTTTATTAAAATATCTAGCTATCTGTCTATCTATATGTCTATCTATCTATCTATTTGTCTATTTATATGTATATGTATCTGTATATCTTTCTGCCTATCTATCTATCAATTTATCTGTCTATCTATCTCTCTATCTATCTATATGTCTATATATCTATCTTTATATCTATTTTTCTATCTATCTATCTATTTATCTATGTAATAATCTATCTATCTATCTGTTTATCTATTTTATCCTTATATCTATCTATCTATATCTCAAATTATTTGTCTATCAATCTATCTAATCTATCTCTCTATCTATCTATGAATCTGTCTATCAATCTAATAATAAATTTTTTATCAATCTTTAAATCAATCTATTTATCAATATCTCCATCATTCTATCTATAAATGTGTCTATCAATCAATATATCTATTTGTCTATTTTTTATATATCAATCTATGTATCTATTTATCTATCTATCTATCTATCTATTTTTTTAATATCTTTAGTCTATTTATTTGTCTATCTGTCAGTCTAACTATTTGTCTGTTTGTCATTCTATATTTTTCTATATTTGTTGGTCTATTTTTTTTTGTTTAGTGTGTCTATCTATCTATTTGTATATCTACTTGCATATCTCTTTATCAATCTATCTCTTTCTCTATCTGTCTATCTATCTTTATTTCTATCTATCTATCTATCTATATAATTGTTTATCTAACTATCTATGAATCTATCTATATATCATTCTACCTATTTATCAATCTATCTAACTATTTGCCTATCTATCTATCAATCTATCTTTTTATCTATCTATCTATCTATCTATTTTTTTCAATCTATCTCAATCTATCATTATTCTTGTCTATCCATCAATCTATCTCTCAACAATTCAATCTCTTTAGTCTATCTTTATGTCTAATCTATCTATTTTCTTTCAGTTATCTCTATCGAATGTTTGTTTGTTTGTCTATCTCTAATTTATCTATCCTCTCGTACTATCTACTGTATTATCTCTTTCTCTATCTTCATATCTATCTATCTATCTCCTCTAACTATGTATCTATACGGTCTATCTTTTTAATCCTCAATCCTTATATCTCTATACTCCTTTCGCTCTATCTATTCATTTATTGAGTTTATCTATCTATCTATAATTTTATCTTTCTTTTACTCCATCTAAAAAGTGTCTTTCAATCTGTCTATGAATTAGTCTATCAATATATCTATCAATCTTTCCTTTTATCTATCTATCTCTCTATCTATCTTATATCTACCTATTATCTAATTATATATATATATATTATTATATATATATATATATATATATATA
>JAREIK010004203.1:17500-39820 GCA_029783825.1 Sapria himalayana | reverse complement strand
CGCTGGAACGACGTTCCGGAGGCGAGTTCCGGAATACAAACAAGTGATTGCCTTGCCAGGGCTTGCTTCGTCATAGCCGCAACGCGGTATAGGTAGCGTCATTTCTGGGCAGCCGCTACGCCCGTTCGCAGGAGCGGGTCATTGTTAACTTAAAGCGCTTGGCCAGCGTATAAGATATCTTGGCGCGTTGTTCAAGCGCTTGCAATCGAGCCATTTGCAATGATAAAATGCTGGAGATCGTCGGACTCCGATTACGCTGGGTGCCCGAACACCAGGAACGCGACATCATGATACGGCCTTCCTGCGTGCTGGCGGCGCCATTTCGGGGAAGAGTGAGAAAGGTACAGCCTACCTCTACACACGCTGAGTATAGTGCTTGCTACGACCGAAGGAATCACAGGACTTCAGGTACTATCTCTAGAACGCTGAGATCTACTGTGAAACTCAGCAGCCCTTGCCTTCTCCAACAACAAGTCGTCTAGCAGGTTGCTTGCAATCAACCACGACGTAAAGTACTATGTTTGAAGGACATTTTGGAAGATCCTCTAGTGTCGATAGATCACATTAGCACCAGCATGATGATAGCAGACCCTTTGACCGACCTTGCAATACCGGCGCCGGCGGCAATTTAATGCCTACGGCTATTCTCTGGTCTTTTCTAAGTTTTTCATCAATTTAATGCCGAGAGGCTGTATTGCAAGCAACCTCGTCCACAAGCTAGTTAAATACACGTGCAACCGATCCATCTGCACGACAGCGCTCATCTACCGCTGTCAGTCTTTAGGTACGAGAGTCAAGCTCCCAAGCAGGAAGTTATCCAACGCTAAAAATGAGATGGAAAACTCACCTAGGCCTGACATTTAATGGAAAATTGAGAAGTCCGAATGGCCACTCACTCAAGAGTCAGTCTTGACTAAGCTCATGGAGACTCTCGCCCGTCTCCAAGCAGGCCCATAGACCTATGGCTCGGCAACCAATCAGTCTTGACTAACCCCGGCCACGCCGATGAACATGCCCACTTCCTGTAGCGTCGCCGCCATCCCGACGGGCGACGGTGCTTCATCCATCCCCCATACCCGACGCCCTAACTGTAGGCGATAGGGTTTCCCAGCCTCACCCAAACCATGTCCACCCAGTGCCGGACTCCCCAACACAAATGAGGAAAGCCTTAAAGCCTATGCTCCAGAATTCGGATCTGCTACGCTCCTGTGTAACTCATCAATATGACTCTGCCATGTGCAAGAGATTCCATCCCTGAAGGAAACCCTCCGACGAGATTCAGTCTGTCTGGCCATAGGCCACCAACGTCGATTTTTGTTTGATTATGTTCACTGCCCCTTTTTACAGTCAAAACCTCCCATATTTGTCAAAAAAGGGCATTTTGCACTGAGACTGTCGAGCTTAGAGGCGACGGATGACCTGGTTATTCCCTAGGAGCTTAGCTGACACTGCCGTCGGATTGGTATACCTCCCGGATCTTTCACCTCTTTGACTGACTTTCAAAATATGTCCGAAGGTTTTTCTTTCACACAGAAAGCCAAGTTCTCTCAACTGCAAGCGCGACCAACCAAACCAGCAACAAACAATGTTTGAGTTCGTGCTTCGTTATCCGAAGGGGAAACTCCCGGCCGCTGCGCACTTTTTCGGAGGTCGATGTTCGATTAAATACCGTCGAATGGAATGCTATGATCCTACCTTCCTGTTTGAGTTGTTATTCGAGCCGGCATCTCCCGAGGTTTGTTTTCTTCATCAAGGAAAGTCGTCGTTGAGTGCACCGGCGTGCAAGCGGGCGCCTTACCCCTAGACCATAGAGAATAGAGCCTACAGCTCCGGACTCAGTCGGCCTGACTCCGTTCGGTTCGCTTAGCTCTGAGCTTATAGCGGTTCCGTTGCTTTCTTTCTACTCTAGTGCGCTGAGAAGAGCAGCTGACCAATGTGTCCGGTGCCCATTGCAAGCAACCTCCACTACTGAATGTGAATGACTAACTGATCCAGGGAGCTCAGACTGACGGTTAGATGGTTCGGTTGTTTCAGTCAGAAGGGGAGCGACTCCTGTTACTCTCAATGCATCACATACTGACGGATAGGGTCCCTCAAAATTCAAAACAGACACGAGTTCAACAACAATGGCACTACTCCTTCAAACTGTCGGGGATGCCTTGTCATCAACTACTTCGTCCCTTGCTATACCGAGCCGTACCGCCCGTAGGGGGTATTGCAAGCTACCTCTCTCATTGAAGAAGGGGATGGTGGGCAGCTACTCAACTCCTAAAGATGTCCAAACATCCGCGATTAGTGATGCAGCTTCGACTCTGATAACCAGCATGCGATGAGCAAACCGGTAAGAGGTACTAGAATCCGACGCAATCCAGGGTTAGAGCCCGGTGATTAGCTTGAGCTTCTAGATCAGCATCCGGGAAAAGGTTGCCGAGAGGTCAAGTCGTGAAAGCACTCAACTGATGAGGAGAGGGCGGGCTTGGTTCGAACAAGCCCGGAAGGGGGTTTTAGGGAAGGCTACAGGGTGATCGTAGATCAGGAGGAGGAAGAGGTGGAAGCGGGAGCGGGGGGAAAGCCGGAACCCCTATAAGCAGGTGCAGATTCAGTTCCCATTGAGGAGCGGACGCCACTCGCCTAACCTACTAAAGCGAGGTTGGTCTACGATCAGCGGCATATTGGGTTTTTTATGGTTGATCAAGTAGACCCGGCGCCCCTTCAGTCGCATTTCCCAATCGGGGGCTAGGGGAAGCAGCAGAGTCAGGGATAGCTGCAGGGAGGGATCCGCGGAACCTAAACACATACTATGCCATCGACCTATCCGGGTCATACCATCATTGACCAAAAAACCTATCCTATCCATACCAGATGAGCCATTCCTTCTCCGTCTGGCCCAAGGTATCACCATCGTTACAAAGACCGGATAAGGCGGCAGATGCTTCCTTGAAGCGAACGAGTTGTCCCAATCGGGCACGTAGAACAGATATCGGAAAGGCAAGGCAGTTCTTGCAGGGCAGAGGGATACATAGAGATAGATCTCCATCTATGCGCATGGAAATAGCTACGGGAGGGTTTGATCGGGATAAGTAGGCCGTTATATCTAGTGCCTGACCTCGCCTGCCCAAAATCCAGTAGTTGGCCTATGATTGGTTCGAAGAACGTCTCGAGATTCAGGCGATTGCAGATTCTATAACTAGCTGATCGTATACCACTTCTGATCAAAGATCAGCCTGATCGTAGACCACCCTAGTTTCTTGCTTCTCAAGGAGCTGGAGCAGTCTCTGCCCCATGGCTACAACTTGCCAGCCTCAAGGACTGGTTCTTTGTTTTTTGGGGTGGATAAGAGGGAAGGAAGTAGAAAATCAACAGCTCAGAAAGCTTTACCTTGGCAAACCAACCTGCACTTTGACAGCAAAAACCGCCTGCCTTGTGAGAAATTCCATCTGAACTTTATTGGCTCCATCACCGGAACCAGCAGCAGCTTCTCTAGTCCGATTCCGTTCCACAGGGATGCCAAGACAATGATGATGGCCCGTTCTTATTCTCAGAGACTACTTGAACTGCCCGATTTACCGATGGCTCTTTCTTTAATGGCTGATTTGCCTGACCTTCTTTCTTTATTCAGAGGAAACTAAAGGAGCCAGAGCCTTAGAAGAGAAGACTGGAAGGAGTCAGCCAACCGCGGTGAAAAGGCGGCAAGCACGAGAGGGACATAACTTCTAATCAGTGTGAGAAGTGACGGAACTTTGAATCAGTGAAAGAATCGTCATTAACCAATCTTGTATCGGACGCACCATCCCTTGAAGTAAAGGGTTAGCGAGCGCAAAGATGCGGATTTGACCCGCACCCCCTTTCTTAGAAGTAGAAGCCAAGCGTGGGGGATAGGCGCCTGGCCCCATGCTTTGATAGTTTCATTAGAAACTGCCAGCACGCTCTCCTCCCTTTCCAGGGACTGCAGAGGGCCGTGGTGCTAGTTCCCCCAACTCCTCATTCTATCGATCGAGTGAGATGAATCGAAAGCAATACGCCATACGCACAGTGGTGGTCCTTCGTAGTCGATATGTTAGTCGTTGTGTTATGACATGAAGGGGTCGGGTCGTGGAAGAGTTGGGTTCGAATCCCACCTCTGTTTCGTACGTGACTCTTGAGGTCGTTCCGGGAGACCGAGGGAACCGAGTGAGCAAGAGTGATCTTAACCCTACCGTTACTGGTATCTTGTGGCTCCACTCCAACCGACGTCCTCTTGGGGACTTCTCGTTCCGGCCGTAGGGAGATGAGATCCTATTGAGGTCTACTTCCTCTTCTCTTGCTTTATAGTGGAACTACTTTATCAACTATAGCTATTGTCTCTTGTCGTACCGCCGTTCGAATTGCCAGAGGAATAGACTTGTTTAATAAACAAACTATATAAATAGCTTTGGATCTCGCATTCAAGCCACACAAGAAGAGTGCGAAATCCTTAACGTAAGCCCTTTTCTCTTCTAGAAGAAAACTGACGAAGCTTTATCAATAAAGCGAGTTCTTTCATCAATAAAGAAAGGCTTGGAGATTTGTTTCGTAGAAGCACATTATTCCTATCCATGTTTCTATCTTTACTCGCAGAGACGGCCCTCACCCCTCACCGGACGCTCTACTCCAACAACCATAACGGTCAGAACTACGCGACTCGACCCCTTCTGCACGAACGGGGGCTTCGTCCGCTCTGATAGTCCTACACCGCCAATATGGAATAGGGCAGTCTTCCTTTATTCCAATCTTTCTAAGTAAGGGCAAGTCGGGCAAGGCTTTCATGCTTCCGTTAGCCGGGTCGCTTCTACATTTTGAGAATAAACGAATTGCTACGCTTAAATAAAGAGGAGTAAAGTAACCAATCGGCTACAGGTCATTAGATGTGGAAGTTCAGGGTGATAAGAAGCCCACGGAGCGGTGTGCAGAAGATGGACTTGTTGACCCGGGTCTCGTGTGCCAGGAAGGGTAATAAACCGAAAACAAAAGGCTTTGCCACCAATGTCATTCTCAAATTCTTTCACTGCCACCAGACGTCACGTCGTGGACCAGCCGGACTTGCAGGTGACTTCCACAGTCTACGGAAGATGCATCAGTTTCATAAACAGCGTTTAATTGGATGCAAAGTGGGATTCTCTGGACCAATTCCACGAGGCCTCACTTCCCCTTGTATTCTCTTATATTATATAGAGCATTCCGTCTTCAATCAAGCAGTCAGAGGAGCCCCACCCCAATGCCAAGCCAGAGTGTAACCCTTGGTCAGCCAGTCTACATAGGAAAAGAAGGCCAGTGAAGAGGCACGCCACCCATCAAAATAAAGAAAGCCTATCTCATAAACTCCGTATTAGGCACCCCTTTCCATAACAAATAAAGGTTTGGAACCCTTATGAAACAAACCAACCGAAAGCAGCCTGCGCAGATGAAAGAAACTCTCTTCCCGGGTGAGCTCTCCAATCCGAGCAACGATGGCTCGTGTACAACGCTCTTGGCAAGACTAGAAAAACCTAGTTATCTCATCTCATGAGAAGATGAGGAGCCGAATCCTATGAGCGACAGCGAATAAAGTCCGCATAATTCTATATCGAATAAGCAAAAGAAGGGAACCAGTAAACAAGCAAGACAGCTAAGCAGGAATCTATATTGATAGGAAGCAAGCAACTGATTTATTGCGCATTAGAAACCCACGGAGCGGTAGTCTTCCTCTAGAGAAGGAAAAGGAAATCCACCCTCTTCCTATAGAAAGTGGAGTTAGGACTTATAAACTGAAGTACAGATCTAACAAATAATACAATACTGTTGCGAGTCCTTAATAACTTTACTAATAGAGGAAAAGAGATGAGTTGGATGGGGGGAAGGGGGGATCTCCCCCTTGAAAGTAAGCGAAAGGGGGTTTGGGCGTTAAGCAACTTTTGCTTCTGATCGTAGACTACAATGCTTGGCGGAAAGGGAGGCCCAGAAAGAAGCCTTTTCTCTCGGACGAGGCTTTCTAGATGGATTTCTCCACAGAAAAGCATCCCGGGAGGCTCATAGCTACTTGATAGCAGGATCCGTTAACGGATTGTGAAAGTATACGAATCGAGTCATTCTGATTATGATGGTGTGATTGTCAATATCGAGGCGTATTTACTACGCTCTCCTGGAACCTTTTTATAGTTACTCACTATTTACACTATTTACATGTTCGGGTTTGTAGGTCGTTGTAAGGAGAAGTCTTCACTTCGGAGGGAGGGGTTGGGGGAGTCTCCTCCCTTAACCGAATTTCCTGTCGAGCAATTCCATCTGTATGATTTAGTTCAACCAGGGAATCTACCACTGAGATAGATATAGGACAGAGCCCACGCTCTATATAAATAGAAAGGAAGGCTCAATCAATCTAGCGAGAGGCAGAAACAACGGCTTAACTTCACTTCACATTTGTCTCTTTGCTGAATTGCTATCGACTAAACGGAAGCCCCTTGTTAGGACGAAGATCTTTGCTCAAGAGGAAAAACTTCATTATACGATGAAAGATAACTAACTGGCAGCTGTCCGAAGGCAAGTAGTTAAGAACAAAAGCTCGAGCATACAGCGGAAGGCATACGCATTTGGGCAAAAAAAGGAAGCATTCTCCGCTGGCACAAGAATAGCAAACAGGTGGCAAAGCCCATCCAACTCTTCATTTAAAGGATCATATAGCGTAAAGCATCCTTGGAAGCCGATCCTGTCCCGTCGACGTCCATCACTATATGAAATCAATACGGAAAGCCATCAGATACATGTCAAGTCTCTTTTTTTGGATCGCTTGTCAGGTAGCGTGAAACCACTTTGGGTCACTACTCACAGAAAGAAGGAACCCTGCTCGGAGCTGGAAACAAGTCCTTGGTTCTATTTTGCTGAATTAATATAAGTATTATATAGTAAGGAAACAACAATTCCATAACTTCCACTGTTAAGCGAAGGTCTCCCCGAAACCTTTTCTTTGCGCGAAACCCGAATCTTTGTCTTGTCCTCAAATGAATTGCTGTACAGTTTTTGTTCTCCAACGTTGTTCCTCTAGGGCCTGAAATGTTTCTCTTCTTGTTTGACAAAAAGATAAGGGTTCGACAGACCAGTATCTTATACAGCAATAGTCGTCGATTCGTGCTCAAGCCCGGAAAGCGCTAAACGTTGCTCAACTGCCCACTCTAGTTGGCTATTAAGAACAGGAGATGAAATCGAGTCTTCTAATTCCTGCTTTCTTTGCCTATCGTATAGTTGTTTGATATGAAAACTCTAGTTCCGAGGTGAGGTGATAAGGCTGGACTTTAAGGGCCCACCTTTCATTCCCGCTAGGATGGCTAGAAAAGAAAGTTCATTCTGGCCCATGTGACCCATGTAGAAAGTTTCATGAAAGACAGTACTCATCTTCTACTGTCTTTAGCCCTAGCTTTCCAAGCTTTGCCTGCATCATGTAAGGAGTCTTGCACTTCTTTCCTCTTCTTCCTTGGCTTTCCACCGTGGGACTGTCTTCACGAGCTCTAGCTTTCTTCTTAAGAGCTTTCATCTCCTCAGACATGGCATCCTTCCTACAAGTCTTTCTCTCGCTATCCAGCTATTCGGATGAGACGAGACGTTACACTGACAAACAAAAGTGAATCAATTTCACAGAATAAGGAGTCCGCCGAAGCGTTGCTAGGAGATAGCCGATTCTGCCCCACCCACTTCTGATAAACGAATCTAAGTGAGTATGAGTAGTGGACCAAATGGAACCATGTGTGGTCAGACTGAAAGTGGAGGAAGGATTAAAGGGTGGTGAGATAGAGACAATCATTTTATTCATAGTAGCTGTCCAACGGGAAAACTAAATAAATCAAGCAAGTAAGCCAAGCAAGATTGTATCAGGAGTAGTAGCAGTAGGAGTGGGAGATTGAAAGCTAGCTCCTGACTCGAGGGGAGAAGGAATATTCTATGAAATAAATAGTCTGAGTACACCCGAAGGAAGAGGGACTCTTTTCTACGCTACTTTATTTCTTCTCCTACGAGATTTCTAGTTAGAGAGAAAGATCCTTCCATGGCCAGAGACAGGCATTCCCACTTTCACTCGAGCAGCGGAGACCAGTAAGAGCGGATTCAAGACTTGAAACCTGGCACCTTTGGCTCGGCTCGTACTCACACTCGCACTGACCATAGGAAAGTCTCTCTTAACTAGCCATACCATAGGCTATCCTAAGAACGATCTCTATAATAAGGAGTACCCTCACTCCCTCAAAGAGAGGAATTGCTTGAAAGATACGATCTTGTCTTCATCAAAGAAATTTCACTCACCCACCGATTCCTTTAAGAAGAGGAATGCCCGGAATGCTTGGTACCCTTTTTCGTTGCCTAGTACTGCTTTTTTCCTTTCTCACTTCTTCCTCACTCCCAGGCTTGCTAACATAAGAGCGCATTCCTTCACAGGCGGGGAAGGAGTGGAGTTTAAAGAGAGAATGCCATCGGATTAGACCGATTTGACAGAGCGAAAAGAGCCTATTCCTTCACATCCTATTCCTATCCTTCTCCTCACCTTGGCTCCTTGGACTGAGACCGAGGAACTGCTACCATCTCTTAACTGACCCTTCCTATCCTATCCTCAGAAGAATGCTTTAACTATTGTTATCACAGAGACGAGTGAAACTAATCAAGAAGAGCCGATTTGTGAACGGAGAGAGGCTGACCTACTTTATAAGAAGGACATACAGGAGGGCAAGTCGAAGTTCCTATTGAGGAGGATGTGCCATTTTCTTTTTAATTCAATATATATAAAAAGAGTGAGATTCGTGTGTCTGATGAAATAGCTAGGGTGGATGATATCAGTCTAACAACGATTATTGCTAAGACTGCTTTCTCTCTTCCGTCTGTGTGCCCTTCAAACAAGCCTATTCATGCCATCAATGCCATTCGAGGTGAGTTCCTCTTCAATTTCATTTTCCCAGGGCGCTAAGGGGTGAAGCTTGCCTAAAAGCTCTCAAGAGTTTAGATGGTTGGAAGCTCGACCATACTACGGGAGAGGATGGAAAGATGCTGGAAGGACCAGGATGAAAGGCGGGCGCCGTAGAATTTGAGGTTGGTCGTAGATAAGGAGCTGATAAAGAAAAATCTCCAGAGATTCAAGAAATTGAGGAGTCGCTTGGTTGGAGAGGAGCGCAGCCACTCGACCTGCCCCCCTCGGAGCGAAAATCCTTGCATGAGAACCATACTTATGACTTGGTGAAATTCCACTTCCCTTTTTCATAGCTATTATGGCGCTGCCCTCACTCAATTCAAATCTCGAAATGGAAGATATGCTGTTGGTTTGCCCCTTGCGGGTGGAGCAGCTCTGCCCTTGCTACTCTAGCGGTTATCCCAAGCGAATCCCACAGCTTTGAGTTTATCCCTCCTGCAAAGAGCTATTACTCCGCTTTTCAAAGCACCTATGAGTGCAAATACCTCTTATCTTGTGTCCACGGCTAGTCGACTTCCTGGGTCATAAGGTCGGGTATCGGTAGGCAAGGTGGCAAAGGCCGGGTCCTTTTGTCAGTTGCTTTTGCAAAGATAAGAGCCTACTCTCCAACCCAACAAGAAAAAAGAAAGGGCCTTCATCTCGCGAAACCAATCAAGCTACTTGCCCTTGAGTAGATCGTGAGTGGGTCTGTCGTCCTCCTCATTATAGTCCTCCTAAAATCAATAGCATTTCGTCGAAATAGATCCTGTCTTTTCACCGCGGAGTGGGTAGTCCTATGCATAGTCAGTACGATAGCCCCAATCATGGCTACTAATAAAAGAAGACTAGGAACCAAAAACCAGACGAAATAGTAGGTATAAAGTAAATTGCCCAATGTTTCCAAATTAGTCCAACTTCGTATATTTCCGGCATAAACTGTATATCCCAGAGAGGTCGTCTTTCTTTGGGTTGGTAGTAATGGAATGCTTTCATTATCTAAAAGGAAGAACATTTCCCACCAAAGGATCAGTCCAATAATACCACTCACTGGTAAATAGCGCAATACTTCTTCGTGAATCTCCGCTATTTGAATATGGAACATCATAACAACGAATAGGAATAAAACGGCTATAGCTCCTATATGAACTACTGGGAAGATCATAGCGGAGAAGTCGAGACCTAACAAAAGAAGTAAACCTGAAGTCTCGCGAAAGACTAGGATGGGAAACAAAACGGAATGTACCGGATTTTTAGCACGTGCAACCATCAAACCAGAGACCAAAGCAGGGCTCGACAAAACAGAAAGTATCATGGTACGTAGGCCTTCCATTTAATGGAACTTTCATACTGGAGCAAGAACTCGCATGAAAGTCGATCTATTACGACCAGCGCGGTTGTTCGTCTTTCATTTTCTTTTTCCAAGCCAAGCCAATGAGAAAGCACTCGACGCCGAGAATTGTTTCTGTCTCCAGGTTTATTAGAGCTTATCTCCCACCTTTGAGCGTTCGTTCAGGACCCATGAAGAGAAAGAGAACTTTCCCGAGCCGAGAGAGGCCGCCTTATCTCAGGCCAGCAGTCTACTACCTTATAACTTATAAACTGATAATAAGAAGACTGTTCACTGTTCGATGATGCCTCTTTCATGGGCTCTGCTCGCTCGTCTACGCTCCGATCTTTCAATTTCAACCTTGCCTTCGTAGACTTTCAATTCAATCAAAAACAGAATAAAGAGAGAATCTATCCACGCCACGGGGATACCAATCTATACGGATAGAAATCGATCTATGAAGAGATCTATACTCTCCTCTATCCGAGAGATCCCTATAACTAGGTCGATCTTTATATGTTTTGGCCACGTTCCTTTCCGCTCCAAAGAATCAGGTTGAAATCTTTGAATCTTATGTCGTGAGGGATATGACCCATGTTAGGGCCATAAAATACCACAGCTTTGAGTGTTCTATGATTCACCTCCAAATAATGAGTAGGTAGTTCGGTCTGTTTTTTTATTCTCTTCATAGTAAACTGAGGGGCGGAGCAATGGATAGAATGACTCGAACTCAAATAGTTGTAAACTATAGGACTTCTTCTTAGAGTCGGAATCTTTCTATTTTTCTCCTTATTCGATAATAAGAGGAATTTTAAATAATAATAATACAAATTTATCTTCATTCTGTTGTGCTCAGCGAAGGAACTACCTAAGCATACTTTTTCGGATCCAAACTTCTTTCTTATTTCTAAGTCTTCTTCTTGCAGAGAATAACGCAATTGTTGCAAAAACCGGGATTTTAGTAGTAGGCGGCATCCCCTCTTAGTTTTGAGTAGGCGGAACCATTCTGTTTTGCTTCTTCTCCACATTCTTACCGGGTGATCCAGGAATTTGCCTATGATTTGTTCAACTGATCTTTCTATATAGAAAGATCTCCTTCTTTCTTCACCGCGGATTCTTGCGTCATTTTCTTTAAAAGATATTCGATCACCGTAGGACACTTTCAAATGAGTAATGCTTACCACTCCATTATTCACACAAAGCCTTCGATGACTTATCAGCTGCCTTGCTTGAGTAAGAGTTTCACAAAAATGGAGACGAACTATAAGAACGTCAAATCGTCTTTCTAGATTGAGGAGAAAGGGGATATATGAAGTTCGTTCTCTTCCTCTGTTTATCTCTGTGATGGGTAAATCCCCATAAAAATGGGACAACTTTCGTGTTGTTTGTAATTGGATGTAACTTTGAATATTTTCTCTCGAAAAAACCTTTCTTCTAATATCTTTCTTCTTGTTCCTCAATCTTCGGAGAATGCGGCGTTGTATTATTGTAAGTTCTCTCTTCCGAACATTTCCTGAAAGTAGACGACAAGTTTTAAATCTTAATGCAGGCAAGGCATATCTCGTTGAATCAGTCTTTTTCGCCATGGGAATCGAACCCCCTCTGCTGCTGGCGGGCGGATGGAGAATGTTTGACTTCGATCCAGCATCCAGCATTCTTCTTCTTATATATAGGAGTAGGTGTAGGTTTTGGCTTTCCCCTTTCTATCCTAATTGTCTCTGCACGAAGTGAAAGAGGAGTGGGTTTCGGGCCTAGCATTGGAATTGCTATGTAGGTTTGCTTTTACATCCCACACAAGGAGTAAGTATTCTCGGGTCACTTCACTCGCTCAAAATCCTCTTTGCTAGTTATTAAGCTTTTGTTCTTTGTTCTGTGGAGTAGCAGGGAAAAGATCATTCAAGAACCTAGTCCTCCTTTTTTTCTTTTGAATCGATCGAATCGAGTAGTTAGTGCATTCTAGTGGCATGACATTCTCCCTTGGAGTACTTTAGGTAGTTTCAATCTTTCTTCTTTATTCATAAACATAAACCTGGTCTGCCTATTTGTACGCATTGGCTTAACTCACTCCTAACCTCCCTAGACACTGCAAAGGCAGAAAGAAAGGTGAAAGATCATCTTGTTGCATCGGGTACCACTAAAGAAAGGCTCCCCTCATTTCTTCAGAATGGGCTATTGGCTTGATAAATGGGCCTAACAAAGACCCGAAATCAGTTCCAGATTAAGGTATTCATTTTGGCTCTGAAGATCGGAATGGAGAATGTGGATGGGAAGGTCTAAATATCCTTTGTATTGGGCGAGATTAAGTCCTTTCTGCATGGATCCGTGGGGCGCCCGTAGGGAGACGAAGGCTGAGTTGTAAGACTCTGGAGGAAGTAGGTAGAAGTGGTTGAAGTAGGGGGACTAAGGGTAAGTGTTAACGAACAAAGCGAGCCAAATAACGATGGTTAGACTTTTCAAGGGCTGGTTTTCCTGATAAGCCCGGTCTTCTCACAAGAAAGAGACGTAGATCCCACTTTCGCCTTATCTTCTTTTGATCTGTGATTCAAAGGTTCGATTCTCTTATTAAGAGCTCTAGACGCATTGAAAGAGGGGGGTTGTTTAGACATGTGACTGACCGCTCCATTTGTCTTGTGCGGCAGGTGTTCTGGAGAAAGGGCGCTCTCACGACAGGATAGAATGCGAGACCGAAGATAGGATAAAGATAAGAATCGGGTTGAGGACAGAGAACAGAATCAGGTTTTGTGGGAGACCGCTACGCACCTTGCATCGCCCCCAGCAGAGTAAGGAGAAGGCTATGGAAATGATTTAATTAGCAAAGAGAGATTTTTTAAACATTTTTAGCTTATTCAATCCGATCGGGAAGAGGATAAAGAATGGAATAGGAAGAAACTCCCCGAGAATAGGACTTGATTAGCTCTGCGAGCCTGCCGCTACGCTCCTTTGTTACAGAATTAATGGTCAACGAGAAAGAACCTTGCCTGACTAATCTCTTTTGAGATACAGGTTATTACAGAGGTTCCATTACCTCTTGGAAGGGTTACAGAACCTGAAATAGAATCAGTTTATTCAGCCTCGGTACGTGTACACCGAGGGAATGAAAGAGGGCTGAACTCACTTATTGCAACCGGTCTTCCTGATCGGCTGCTAGTGCTTGCTCCGGGTTAAGAGACTCTTCCTGAAGCTCAGAGACATGTAGAATGAAACTAGCTAGTGCACGTAGTTCAGTTTGCCTAGCCTCTTCTCTGTTGAGTTCATCTCGTAAAGGGGGGCTATAGTTCAATAGTATGGGCATTTCTCCTTATAAGAGGGAGGGCGTGTTAAAGCCATCGCATAGGGGCTCCCGTATAAGCTCCCACAAGGATTGATAATAAGCATAAATCCGGCCTTCTGCGGAGATAAAAGGAAGAATATATTAAAAAGATTCTCTTTATTTCCACGGTCATTGGCTGTTCTCCTCAAGAGATTAGACTATGGCGATTGTGTATTGGTCTTTGGGAAAGTATAAGACGCTATTGCTCGCAACTGGTCTTGATCGGTCTGTCGGTCCAACAAAGAAATCCACTCTAGTTGCTTCTTCTGTCTGGTCGGAAACTGGTATTCTGTTTATGGTGTAAGGGTCGGCAGCAAGCATAGGAGCTAAGGTCGAAAGCGAGGTGGAGTGAAGCACAGTCGGCAACAGCTAATTGGCTCAATTCTTGTTGTTGGTGCGGGCGTAGGGTAGGACCCTCTTTCGAGTTTCAGTGCGTTCTGTACCTCTTTCCTTTGAAGGCTGGCTGACTCACAAGTATCAACAGCAGTTACGGGACGACTAGTAGATTATTTCAGTTCATGTTATGGGGGGGGGTAAAGTTACATAAATGAGAGAGGCTATCCGGCGGAGGTAAAGCGCAAGGGAAGTTCTTTCACTGTTTCCGGTTTGATGTTTGTGGCGAGGCAAGGGTTTACCGATTTCTTCAATCACCATTGGATTGGAAAGCACCCCTATCACGTAAGGAGAGAAAGCAAACTGAAGAAGGAAAGACATCAATTAATCATAGTGGAAAGCGCCGCAAGCTGCTTACTAAGAGGGCGCTATTTAAGGGGCACGCTCGACAGCAAGCATCTGTAGCAGCAGCCTAGCTCAAAGCACCCCAACCCTGTAATGAAACGAAGGAAGCCAATCGGCTCCTTGCCTCGAGACCATAGGATAGGGCAAGCGGTGCTGCTCCGTATTAGGTAGGGCTAAGTAGGGCTGAGTTCGTTTTGCTCAAGACGGCCGTGTTAGTTACGTGGAGGCTATCCCTGCTTCAATCAGCTAGAAAAGCGGAAGAGAAGAAGGATCGTTGAAGAGGTCGAAAAGACTATAAGAGTGGTGGGTCTATACAGAAGTACGCCAACCGAACGACTTTCACCTCCGAAGAGGGAAGGGGCTAACTTAATATGTCAAACTCTTCCTCGAGAAGGTAACATGAAACCAATTCGATCTACAAACTAGGACAGGAGGCCCGCTACGAATTATACCATGACCAGGTATTTTGGGTTTTGTTCCGTAAATAAGCCCAGCCCCAACTAACAATATAAGCATCGATTGCAGGCCGGTTCATAGATCGATTGGCTAGGGGCAACAATTGCATCTGATAGAGTATAAAAGGAAACCCATCATAGGTCTAGCGAACATCGCCAGAAATGCATTCATTCTCAGCCTTTGCGGCAACACCTGCAACTGTCAGGGCCGTCGATCGAACGAACCAGATCGACGAAGTTGGGGATCCAAGCCTCCAGATGTCGATTCTACGGCCTTAAGCAAAAAGCTCGGTTAGGCACCGGCACCTTTTTGATAGGTCCGGTTTGAAAGGCGATTTCTCTGATATAAACCTTGCTTCCAGTCTCCGTTGTCGATCAACAATCTGATGTGTACCACGAAATCATTTGTATCTGAATGTGGTCCAGGCCTTTCTTTATCCATTCAATCAAACTAGGGAAGTGGTTAGAGAAGCAGTAGCTGCTATGCGAGTTAGATCGGTCAAGTTTTTATGTAGATATAGTCTCTCTATGTCATTCGCTTAATGGCTTCAGATGTGATACGTTGTTCACTTCGGATGTGGTGGATGAACCCTGATCGATGCGGTTCAGGCCGTTTGATTGAACTACGCTAAGCTGAGACTTTCTCTTGTGCTTCGGGCGATCATAGTTGATTTGATAATAGAAATAGCGAGCGGTCCGCTTTCCTTCTTCGCCTTTGGGGTACTATTTGAGTTCAGATTTGACTGATCGTATGACGAAACCCTACCCCATCGGAATTTATGGATGAATAATTGAGTTTCCTTCTTTGTTTTGTCTTTTGCCGTCAATTTCAGATAGTCATAGTTCGTGTGCCGCGCGCGGGAATATTAATGATATTTATATTTATAGTAAGGCCCTGCTGCTTTTGATGGAATGACAAAATGTCAAGTAAACTCTATTGCATTCTTTTCTTTCCTCGGGCTATCACATCTGGAATCCAATTCTGTTAAAATTATATATATAAGTTCTGTAATGTAGACATCGCTTACTTCATTCCAAGTTTGATAGGCCTGGAATCACAACATGGTCCTAACTAGGGCTTCAAGCTCCTTCTTTCATGGGAAGTCGTTCACCCCTGAATAAATGATTTAGATAAACTTCCTTCTTCTCGTTTGACTTCGACTCTCTCTTGCCCGCGGTGCTGCAGTCATATTTATCGAGTTAAGGATAAGGAACGAGTAAAACATGATGAAATTGATAGAATCCGTTTTTGTTCAGCTGACATGGTACTCTTCTTTCTTTTCTTTACTTTACCCCCTCGAATCGTTGCATCAGCTTTGGATTAAACAAGATCGGCGATAGAATCGAAGAAAGGAATGGGGACATAGCGAGAGAGTCTCGATTCGCTGCTCTACATTTTGAGAAAGTGGAATAATAAAGGCCGTAGTACCCGTACTGGAATGGAAGCTCAGAAACTATTGACCATCTCTTCTTTCACTGTGCTTATTCAGGACACATCTGCCAGCAGGCTATATGATAAAGAACAATAGAGAGATGCTTATGTGTTTTTTTCTTTTTTAGGATAACTGGGAGTAAAAAAGGAGCTGCTCTCGAATGTGCTTACCTTGCCTTGTCGTCGATTACCTTCTGACTCTTGTGGGACTTCACGACGCTCATGCCATCCCATCTCGTGAGGGGTCTTAGCAACGGCATTACCGGTTGAAAGGGAAAAAATGTTGAAGTATAAGGAGTGATATGATAACCACTTATTTTTTTTAGAAGAAGGAAAATGCCCAGTTAGCACTAAGACTGAAGGCAAAGGAGTAGGACTAGGATCAGGAGGTCTAATCAACGGAGTCAAGCAAGGAATTGATGCATCGAATGCTATTGTTACAGAATAGGCTGCACCCTTAAGATGCCTCTCAAGTTGCCATTAGGGGCTTGAACTGTTGCTTGTTCTTCTCCTTTCTATAGACTACTATATAGAAGAGCTAATCGGGAACGAAGTCAGACATTCTCGGGCAGTACCCATTTGCAAGTAAGACGGATAAGACCTCTTTCCATCCGAAAAGACCCTTCCCCGGAGAGTACTCATTGGATTGGAAAATAAGGCCCTAGTCTCACTAGGCACTAGAGTAGAGGAGCGGGGCGGGGATTCTTTAATGAGCTTTCTGCTGTAGATGATCAAACTTCTGCCACTGAGTCAGTATCTGGTACCATCCCTTTAGTAGTAGAGTAGTAGATACTCAAACAGCTTTGACTTCATCAGATGCTGAACCACTTTCTGTTGCTCAATTATCCGCTATTGCTTAATTGCCCGCTGCGGATGAGAGCGTGACGCCATGTTCCGCGCTCAGATCAAAAAAAAAGGGCAACCCTCATCGTCTCGCAGTTACGCGAACCAGCTCAATCAGCCACGACCGATAAGAAGTCAGACTAGTAAAAAGAGCAGTACGCACCCACATTCTAATACCTTACAGCAGAAAAGCCCAACTAACTACAACAATAACTCGAATATATTGAGATTTTTAAAATGGAAAATGAAATGAAATAAAGGCTTGTGCGATCACAACTTGCAGCTGGACCAGACTCCATAGGGGCTATGCTGCCTTCAAGCTTTCCTCCTCCTTAGTGAAGGACGGGTCATAGCAGGAGGTAGGAATACTAGATTGTTGGTGTCGTGATAACCATAGCATGTCTAAGTCGGAGATTCTCAACTTTAGAGACCTGAGGAAGAGGCTCGAGAGACCAATCCACATCCACATGGGTTGCATAGAAAAGGGACGACCGATAGCAGTCCGTAGCGAGGAAAGATTAAGGAAGTGTGCGAGCTGTTGGAAGGTGTTCAGTCTACGAGAGGTTATATGGCCAGGTCCTTTCCCGCAAAGTGGATTGAACTACTATAGCTTAGCTTATGGTGACTCTAACTCGCGAAAAAAAGGAATGAATCCGGTAGCTTTCTAGTATTTGCTCTATCAATAGGTAGTGCAGGTGGTCTGATGATGGTATAGCCCTTCTGGGCGGGCATTCCCCCCAAGTAGAGATGTTCGTGTTCGCTTTCTTTTTGTCTTTCTAAGAGAAGGAAGGAGTTTCATGTATGGCAAAAAAAAAGGCTTTTGACAAACACAATGAAAGCAGTCGAGACTCTCTTTCTGTAGGAGCGGTGCACCAAAACTGAGAGTTTAGTCAAGATCATCGCCGAAGTCCTCGTAGCGGAAGTCAAAATAGCGGGCTTTCACGCCCGGCAACAACATTCTTTTCTCTATCTGCCCAGTCGAAGTCCCCCGGTTCAGTCGTGCAATTAGGAATGAGATAATGAAGAAAGATAGTGGTTCAGAGAAAGTGCTTTTCATCTATCCTAGAAAACCAGCGAGCCTATGTCATAAGTCAATCCTTTTTCCTGCCTCACAGACCTGTGATCAAGGAGCGATAGAATTGAAGAAAGTTCTTCAGAACAGGTTCGACGTAGTTGAGTAGATCAAATAGAGCTAGTCAGCTCAGTTGGTTCCGTAAAGTCGTTGAGTAGAGAAGCAGGGCAACCTTGTCTCTGTCCATGAGCTCAGTGGGTTCTGTAGATCGATGAAACAAAGTAGGAAATGTGGAAGACAGCGTTGAGAAAGACGTCTAGCTAGCGCTAAACTGGAAAGGAAATAGGGGTCGTCCTGAAATTATTCAATTAATAGAAATTCAGAAGAAGGAGATTCAATGCGTAGGTCAATCCATTCCTCTTAGACGCACTCTTCTATTTCTTACTTCTTTGGGCAGGCGAGCTAGCTGTGGTGCCTTCGTGCCTTACCTTAAGAAAATGCTCAAATCAGTCTTCAAATGAAATGCGCTCTGGAACGAAATGATAATAGATAGTGTGATAGGGCAAGTTATACGGTAGTTGAGGGCTCGAGCGAAAGGAGGAGCTAATTCGTCTAAGAGAGAAGGTCTGTTGGGAAAGCGAGCACCTTCTTTCATGATAAGCGAGTAAGGGTCAAACAATATGCAACTAAGTAAGGATTTGGAGAAGATCTGTTGCTCTGAGGTCTCTGTTCCCGGTTGAATCCTTAGCTGTAGCTCAGCAAAAAGAATAAGAAGATTCGGATGCTTAAGACATGCATCTCGCTAATAGAGTTTAAGATGAGAGTCTCAGCTGGACTCTAACCACCGATGGCAGTGACAACTACCGAGTCTATTATTGGCTGTACTATCACCACCAATGACAGTGACAACCAAAGATTCCATGATCAGATTTTACCTACCATAGTGCCAGGGCCGGCCGGGGCTTTGGGTTGAATGCAGACCTTATAGCTTCTTTATTTACCGCACCGTGGGATATACAGAATATCTAAACTATAAAGGTAGATTCTATTTCAACCACATGTATTGCGTAGATCCATTATTTTCTCTTCATAGGTCTTGAGGGAACAGAAGAGGGGGGATTGAATCATGATTTCCTCTTCATTCACCAGGCCGTCACGCACCCTTTCTCTTGATTGATCTTGACCTTCCTTCCCCCGTACCCGTACTCAACCTACCAATCGGCTGATTCGCCGGTATTATGGGGCATCTGAGCCACCGACCCACTCGCGTGAGTCTGACAGGTGGGCACTCCCGGCCCCGGTCAATAAAAGAGTGGTGGATTCCAAGGGATAGAATCTTGATTATCCAAGTGGGAAGGCAGGGCCTATAAAGAGGAAAGCTCAATCTCGAACCAGGAATAAAGCCCGGCGGGTGGGGTGAAGTTCATTACCTCGACCTCGGTTTCACCACCGCAACAGGTTTAGTAGAAAAATCCGGGTTTTGCAAGCTCGGTCAGGTAAAGCTAGCATTTCGGGTTTAGCAGTTTGCTATTCTTTTTTTTTGCAGGGCGGTATTCTCCGCTGAACTCTTGCTGAACCTTGCATTCAAATAAGTAATCGCAGTTTTTTTCCGTTGACCCTCAAGCTGGGCAATAAACAAGTCTTGATTGCCTGGACGAAAGGTCCATGTTTTAGAAAGAAAATGCTTCTAATAAGCTTTCAAATAGCCCTCCATCTCAGTCGTGTTCAAGGGAAGGTATACTCAGTAGGGAAGCGAAAAAGAGGTTTGTTAGCGCCTTCCGTAGTTTTATAGCTAGTCTTCTCTCCGTCCCGATTGCCGCTAGTAAGTAGGAAACTACATTCAACAGGAGAAACGAAAATAAGGATCAGTGCCCGTAGCAGTCCCTTTTTAGCACCACCTTTCCTTTTATTCTCTTTCAGCAGCCTCCCATCGTAGGCCAGCTGCAAGCCCGCTTCTAATGACATCTCGCAATCCGTAGGAGTAACTTCAGGATAAACAGAGTATCGCGGGGAAGCTGAGATGGCGGAGGGAGCTGGGTCCGTAGCTCATGTTCAAGCAGGGGTTTCTACGCCCGCCCAGGAATACAGTGCAGCCGAAGGTAATGCAATTGTTTAATTCCGTTCAAGTGAGCTGTAGGCTCAGATAGTAGCGAACCTTAAGAAATTCCCGTAGTTTACGTTGTCAACTTTCCAGCAGATAGTCTTCCATACTCTTATCAAAACGAGCACTATACTCTTTTTCTATTAGCATTAGCCGCTTTTCCCACAATGGAATGGAATCCCGTTCCTTACGGAACTCTTAGACTCGCATCGGCTTCTTTTCTTATCCATATGAGTCATCCGCTTCACCGAGAGTGAGGCTTTCCCTTCCCACTGAGGAAAAAAGAATGCGTAAAGGAATGCGTACCGTGCTGGAGGAGATATAAAGCTCCATATTAGCATTAGCGAATTGCCTCTTACTACTCTTCCCGGGCTGGTAGAACTGGAGGATTCCCATTCACTTAGTGCACTTATTTGACAGAGGCAACTTGACCGAGGAGAGTGAGGTTCGTCACCACAGTCCCGAGAGAAAGAAGGCCGAGTTGTTGAAAGGCAAACCGAAGACAAACCAACGAATGAAACGAAGGACGGATCATTCTAGAATCAATCGAGTCGGGTAGCGCTGCCGGATCAATGCGCAGGACACAGGATATACAAACAAGAAAGAAAAACCAATCAACCATTTATAAGCACTTAATCGCTCCAGTAATGGTACAAGAATTAGAGGCCAATATCTCGATTTCAATTAGATCTGAACTCAGAACATCCAAATTCCACCATCGAAGCCACGAGCTTATACCTTTTCGAGCTTATTAAATCTAGTTATTCTCATAACCCTATCCGCCTTAAGACTACTGACTCGAGTCTCCAAAAGCCCAAGGAGAACCGGGTGATGCCTTGCAACTGCAACTAAAGAAGCAAGATTTCTGAGGAAAGCGGCATTACCTGCCCCACGGCAATTCCAAATCATTATTTTCATTCGACCAACGGGAGAGGAGTGAAAACCACTCGACTGGTTGGAGAGGAGCGGGGACACTCATGAGAGTCTTTCTAACCTTGCTCAACATTAGTTGGTACACCATTCCCTCAGTCTAGTCTGCTTCATCGGAACATCTCTCTCGGTAAAGAAAGATAGTTGGTCGGTTACGGCCTCATCTTAAGTGCGGACGATTGACGACCTGTTGCGTATGAAATAATCAGAATCAGACTAGGTTAGTGAGGTGAGGCAAAAGACTAATCCTCTTGAATCAATATTTGGCTCATGCCGGGACTAAGCAGAGTTGGATTGGTACCACTCCACTCCTCAGTTCGGCTAATTCTTTTACGGTTGAGGGTGAAAGTCCTAGTTCTTAGCTGAAGTACTACTTGCTTTCGTATCACCCTTCTCGTCTACATAGTTTCTACATAGAACTGGAAAGTTTCTAAAAAGGTAAGCATACATTCTTTCATAAGACTAGGCATAAGGCTTAGCGCGGGTAATTAGGGCGCCGGGACTAGCTACCTTGGAATTATATCTTTAGCTTAGCGCGGGTTCGAATCCAGCCCTCGCCAATAACCTTTCTTTAGGGTTAGGGGTAATATTATAAATAGAATAGCTCCCCTAAAGGGTTCCTATTTGATAAGCGAGCTGCTTCACGATGTGACGTATAGAAAGTCGAAGCAAAGATAGAGAAGAGAGCCGAATCAAAGGAAGCCCACGTTGGACGAAATCTTTTCATTATCGATTCTCTCTTCAAGTCCGTGGATCGTTAATAAAGAAGAAGAAACTACCTTATTTATCTGGCGCTAAGCCCACTTCCTTCTATTTTTGCAAAGAAAACAATGAATTTAAGGTAGTTGATTTGCTTACTTGTTAGAGTCAGGAGTCCATTCTTAAAATCTTTTCTCGTACTCGTAAATCGGCTTAGTCCTCTGCCTATTATCACGAATTGGAGAACGGCCGTACCCGACCTACCTTCTTTCCTTGCTAGGAGCCTCAGGGGAATCGAAAGAATAAGATCTAGTCCCTCGGGGTACCTAAATACGATTCTGAGTAGGTGGGCAGAGAGACCTCATGAACAAGACTTAAAGTAGCTAAGCCCAAGCTAGGAGCACCACTAGTGTCTGATGAAGCTGAATAAGGCAAATCCTCGGCTAGAACATCCTCAACGTGACGACTCAACTTGTTACGCACGCTTCCCCAACAGATATAGTTAGTGTGCCGGGGTTGAAGAGGATTTCCTTACTATCGGGGCAGGAAGGCCAAG
>JAREIK010004203.1:0-12500 GCA_029783825.1 Sapria himalayana | reverse complement strand
ATAAGGTAAAGCTTGAAGATAAGTTTTGTACTCTATTAATTTCTCAGTCCCTCTATGGAGTGATCCAATATGTGGTTCCGCACGTTCCACCACTTCTCCGTTCATTTCCAATACTGATCGTGAAACACCATGAGCAGCAGGATGTTGAGGTCCGAAATTCGAAGTGAAATTTGTGATTTGCCCGTTCCTAGTCGTCATGGGAAAGAAAGGAAGAAAGAAGAAAGAGATTATTCCCTGAGAGCTTGTCCAGTACTACCAGTACCAGAAATGCATCTCCTTCGCCCGCGCGCGAGAGACTTCTATGCCAGCCTTTATTCTCGGCTCGGCTCGGCTTACACTATGTAAGCAGCATCAAAGGAACTGAGACTTTTCATGCTGCTTTCAAAAACCCTTTCTTAATAGGTTGAGGGGCCTCTGATCCTCTTTCGTGTGCAACGTCGAATCATCGAACTTGATTGGCTTGACGCTCCTATGACAGTCCTAGTTGGAACTAGGACCCCCATTCGATTCGCTATCTATCGTAAGTTCTTGTCCCAGGCTTGTATGAGACCTTATTCTCGCGCAGCAAGACCTTTTGTGAGTGCCCTTCCTTTTGGGCTTTAGGCTCATCTCGCGATGTGTCTGATTGTTTTTGTCTTGGTACGCTCCCCCTTGTCCTCTATCTGCACACTAACCTGGGAGGGGATAAAAGTAGTTAGGTGGGGCTTTATCCCCCCACCCGGCTGCAGAGACTTCGGATTGGTTGGCCCAGATCAGAAGCAGTCGATTGGTGCTAAAGCCCTTTTTCGCCCGATCTGTAGGATTGAAGGAAGAAGGCTGCTATTCCTATAGTAGCTAATCGCCCAGCGAACAAATCGCCTCCTTGCTATCTTAAAAAGAAAAGCGGACCCGCGCGAATCGCGTCTTCGATTTCCATTTGTTTATAGTTGACTTCTCTAGGGTTTTATTGCTGCCATCTGTCTTGAGTTGCAGAAGTTAGAATATAATGACTTTAGATGCTAAACCCTTACTCTTCAATTGAAAATGCCTTACTGGCTAATCTCCCCGTCATGCCTTCAGCTTTCGAGCGAGTTCGAGCAAGTTAGTAGAAGTCCCATAGCAGGAAAGGACAGTATAAATAAAATGAGTAAAATGCCTGTAGAAAGCAGGAAGAGTTGCTTATTTTCTTGGGAAAGCTATAGAAGGAGTGCTATCATACTATTCGTTATAATAGACCGTCTGCCTTTTTGCTTTGTTGCGAGCATAAACTTCTTCTTATGCCTAACCACCTCAACTCACGGGATTAGGCGCAAAAACAGCTAGCAAAGACAATAGCGCCCATAGCATTCGTAGATAGGACTTTGCCCTCATACCCCCCTTCCGAAAGCCCCAGAGCTTATTATCTAACTGTCTCTTCTGCAGCGGTAAATTGAACAGTTACTTTATCTTTAACTAGAACAACGGATACGAGACTAGCAGCGGTTAATGGTCCAACAACAGGAAAGGAAGACTCAGGCGAGATAGACTCTTCCGATCCGAATCTCGATCACTCTTTAAATGAAATGGTAGCTCGATTGCAGCTATCTTCGCCGGGTTAGCAAAAATACTTCTACTTGATTGATACACTCGGGTCAAAGAACTAGAACTGGGTGACTGAACTCGGTCACTGAGCTAATTGCCTCCCCTCCTCCCACGAGTAGATAGATCTTTTGTATTGAATAGTGTAAAACCCAGGAGATTAAATGAGCGGCTAGCTTTAGTGGTCTTGTTCAACTGCTAACAAGAATAGCTTTTCTCTTTCTACTTTATATTCTAGTTATGTCCTAAACTAAAGCGCAAGGAAGCCTAGTTGAGTTGTCCTAAGAGCTGATTCAAGAACTGCTTCAATTCCAAGAAGAGCGCTTACGAAACTCCTATCCCTATTATGAGACCTAGTCTAACCGCTTTCCCGGATCAAGGAATTAGCTTTTCCGAATAAAATCTTTGTTCTTTGCTTGAGGGAAAGGAAACCTGTAGCACTGGACTTCGATTCGCCTTTCTTACACGATTTCAATTCAATTTAGAAAAGCAATGGACCTTTAGCCGACAGATGGAACCCTCGCTAAAACCTGACGCGGATTCTCAATCAATCAAAGAATAACAAATGCCTTTTGAGAGGGGCGGAAGATCTTTTTGATGTTGGAGGTATTTATTTACTCAAATAGGGGGTGGGGTGTAAATGCCGAAGAAAAAGAAAGAGAGCCAGTAGTGGTGAACCCGAAGCGAGATCGGAGTAGGAAGACCATGAGCGGTGAAGTTCTTTTCCCAAGCCGTCGAAGAATTATGGCAGAACGGGCCGAAGCATGCATTTACAGACAGGAATGCCATAACCTGCTCGAATAGGCCAATAATTCAAGTTTACTCATTAGACTGAGCTGTGAAAGGAGTTGGTAGAGAATGACTAGAGGTATCCAATCGACTGAAACCGGCTCCGATCTTTTATTCTTAAGAAAAGGATGTCGTGTCGGGCGAATGAGGGGATAGGGGGCATATGAGTTCTTGGTCATGCTTTTCGGCTTTACGAATGCCCCAACTACTTTCTTTTCTATACCTTAATGAAAAAAGTGTTCACCAGACTGCGAGAGCACGAGTTCTATGTGAAGCTGTCTAAGTGCTTGTTCACGCAGAAGAGAATCCATTTTATTGCCCACTTCATTGAGGAGGATCGGATTCGCATGGATCCACCGAAGGTGCAGGCTATCCAGGAGTGGCAGCCTCCCAAGAATATCCACGAGCTATGATCATTTCTTAGGTTGGCCAACTATTATCGAAGATTTGTGAAGGACTACTCCAAGATAGCTTTGCCCCTCACGGATTTTGCTAAAGAAGACCCAGGGAGTGGTTTGAAGTGTTGAAGGTGGGCGAGTTAGCGTGGAGGGTTGGATGTGTCCAGGTGATACCGCGAGACGGGCGAAATGGGGTTCCCGTCGATACAAGTATATGTGGTTGGAGGCTATTGAGCGGGTTAGAGCCTTTACTGCTGCTCAAGAGGATGAGCTCCCAGTGTTTTAAGTAAATAGGAAAGATCCGAGGCTCAAGGCGCCGGAACGAGGGCCGTGCGATCCGTCGAGTTATCATGAATCATCGCAGCAAGGGGCAGAGCCCGCGTCGACCTTTTCTCTAATAAATGCATCCCTTCCAGAAGTAGGGGTTGCACGTATTCACTCTAAAATTACTACGGTTATACGAGTAGCAGATACCATAAAACTATAACTTAGTTTCACAGTCAGAATTAGTTCATACTTAACACATGCATGGCTTAGCTTAATCTTTGAGACAAGCATAGGACTACTGGCAGGATAGGTACTACTCCGCCTTGTTCTTTCTTTCCGAACTGCCCCACTTAAAGCCAAGGAATGAACCTACGGAACATCTCCTGTGAATTAAGGCGAGTAAGAGTCGTTCCAATTGAGTAGGTGAACCAACAGTCTCTTTCGAGCGAGATCCTTTCCCACGCAAACTCATTTTATACAATTCGCGGTAATAAAGTAGATCTGAAATTAAAATAGCTAGTATAATAAAGTCAAGTAGTAACTTCCGGAGTTAGGATTGTTTCAAATGACTGGAAAGAACACTCTCCAGGAATTCGCAGGCCGGAAAAAGGAATCTATCTATCCGGATATCCATAGAAAAAAGTACTACTTCATTACTCCCTGGAAAGAAGAAGAATCTGACCTGCTTCTACGAAAGCGTTGGCTAGAGTAAGCAGATGTTCGTTGTCCCAATCTATTGGATTGTCCCATATAGTATATAGTGTAGTAACTAAAGAGATTGCTTCGAAGTCAGACTTAAGTCCGGGTGTCGCTTCTCTTTTTGTGGTTTCACTTTAGCTGCTAAATGGATCCAAAAGGCAGTTTTCACCGGCTTTGCCTTGCTCATGCCAAACAACTCAAGCAAGAAGGAAATCGCCAAGCAAGAAGACTCACTAAGCGATAGGGCTAGCTATGGTTCTAACCTAACTAAGGCCTATGGTGCTAGACCTGCGCCCATTTACTACCTCGACAGAAAGAAAGAATGGTCCCTCGTAAGATAGGTACGCTTGTGGATATAGCCGGATCAGTATGACCCCCCGCGGACTCCCTGACTACCGTTTGCGTTGAGAGCGAGGCTTGATGGAATTCAGGAAGAAGCACGTGTTGACTAAAGCAGTTAGATGAAGGGCGGTGGATGGGAGAAGAAAGTAGGCAGTCGGCCAAGCATGGCCAGCCAAAGAAAGGTTCTGTGCTTCGGAAAGCAAGAAGCCTTCCAAAGAAGCTCCCTACGGTGTCCTGGTTCCAGTGTGCTGAACGATCTTTTGAGACTGAGCACGAACCTCCTCGGACGTGAGTGACTTCTCGGTGCTCTGAGAAGAGAAGGAGACGCTGCGAGCACAGAATCAGAGGTTGTTTCATCCGACGATATTACATATCTCCAAGCGCTCTCTTTTTCTTTCGAATCCCTATTGAATTGGGCTAGGAAGCCCCTTCTACTCATGAATCGGGCTAGGACAGATTAAGAAAGAAGGGAATGGGATCCCGTAAAAGGGCACATGACGAATGAGACCACCCCCGCGGTTAAGGTAATCAAAGTCTTTTTTAGCCGTAATACCCGTTCGATAAGTAGATCCCCGGTCCGGTGGTTGTAAGGGTTGCCCAAAATCATGGAAGCAACTGGCCGAGCCTCGCCATGGCGACTAGCAGCTGGGCCGGTCGAGAAGTAGTTGGATAGGCCCTACCCCAATCCCTTTCAGTTTGTTTATCTGTGCCCTTTCTCGCCTCCGAAACAAGAATCATGTGAACTTATTCCCTTGTTTCCGTCTCCAGCTAAACTAACTCGCGGGGAAGGAAAAACGGGCAGTTTACGCTTTAGTAGCTACCGTTTTACTGGCTCTAGTATCCACTGGCTTTCAAGGAATGGAATATTATCAAGCACCCTCCACTATTTCGGATAGTATTTATTGTTCTACCTTTTCCTTAGCAACTGGCTTTCATGGTTTTCATGTGATTATAGGTACTCTTTTCTCGATCATATGTGGTCTTCGCCAATATCTTGGTAATCTGACCAAGGAGCATCACGTTGGCTTTGAAGCAGCTGCATGGTACTGGCATTTTGTAGACGTGGTTCGGTTATTCCTATTTGTCTCTATCTATTGGTGGGGAGGTATATGAAGGAACAAATCAGTGGATTGAGGAATGAAAGCTCGAAGACAAAGAGAACCGGGCTTTTCCAAAGAATTACTGCAGCTTTCCCACTCCCTTTGATTATCATATACAAAAAGTATCTTCCACTTTCCTACCAAATCTCTCTTTATTCTGGCACATAAATGAAGGGATCGAAGAGATTATGGCAGATCATGTTCACCAAGAAATGACCCGAAATTGGATCTTGGTCTATTTGAGATTGTTCCTTTTAATCGTAATCAAAGATGTTTTCTTGTCTCTCGTTTCTTTTCCGAACAAATCGAAGAACCTAATGGATCGAACTTCAACTCCGGGTGAATGGAAATGCTATCTTCCTAGCAACGGGGAGGGAAATTGATTCGTAAGTACGTGCAGGAGGTGCGGAAATAGCAAGAATGAAATTCATAGGCTCTTGTCAATAGGTTGTTTGGCAGCTTTACGCGAATCCACACTAGCTAACTTTACACAGAAGGACCACCACCATTGATACATTGATAGTGGATTAAGTGGCAAACCTATACTATGCCCAAGTGCGGACTTACTTTAGTAAGGGTATCCTATTGCTAAACATCCGGCTACCCATAGTTTGAAGGGAAGAATGTCTGGAGCTATGCCACTGTAGAATCATTAATATTCGCGGATACTAAAAATATTATCGGACACAACAACCAGAAGCCATATCTTTCGAAGGAAATGAAACTTAGAATGATATAATGAAGTAAAGAAATATAGAATTAGAAAAAGCTAGAGCTGGGTATAAAGGCTTACGACCTGGAGATTCTTAGCTTGTTAGACACAATCTATGTTACTAGCTATTCAGTGGATTCCTAGCCCTTGACTCATGGTAGAGAACACCAAAGGGTACTGCTCGCTTTGTTTCTCTTTATGTGGGGACGAGAACAAACTGACTATAAATCTGCAGAATCCACTACCCGCTCCTGCTTCTTGGTCACCAGAATTGTCTCTACCTGTGCTATAGCTTCGGGTTCACCTAGGTGGGAAACTAGCTCTCTTTATGTGTAGATATGGCTGGTGAAACTGTTGGACGAACAGGACTCGTCTTTCATGCGGGCTTTATCCATACCACAGGGATTCTAGAAGTGTACTCTTATTTAACGAAAGTATTGAGAGCGATGGACGCAATACAAGAGTCCTTCCTTTTTAAACCTTGAGGGCGAGTGATTCAATCAAAAAAGCGATAGGGAAAGGGTCCCCCACCTATAAATAAGCCTATCCCCTCGCTTGATAAGACTTCCAACGATAGAACGAATTGAAAGCTAGGACGGATTGGAACGATTAGAATCCTTAAGGAATGCTTACCGAAGCGAAATGTTAACTACTTGAATAAGAAGACCGGTGGGATTGAAAGAAGTACCAAAGGCCGATGAAACTTTCTCAAATTGATACCTTCGCCCACCGCAACTCTTGTTTTCGGCCTACTAATAAAGGAAAAGCATGAAGTAAGCTTAGTAAGCAGTAAACAATGAATTCAAGTCTGTCAGTAAGTACGCATTTAGCGATGGGAAAGATTCCATAGATAGAGTAAGAAAGGGAGTTTAACCCGGGTCAGAATAAGGGAATTCGACTAGTTCAGTTAGCAATTCCATCAGCCTTAGCTAAGACATCTCCTGCCGCTTTAAACCAATCTTCCTCGAGAACTAGTTCTGTTTGCCGGAAGTACGGTCAGTGTGAAGCCTTACTAGATAGGGTGGCATAGACTCTCCTTTTCTCCCTCATATCATTCCTTATTCGCAGGAGAAAACCCAGTATGAAAGAAGCATTACGCTTTGGCTGTCAGTTTCTCTCCCTCGATAAAGGCAGTTAGCCTATAGTGAAGGGGATACCCTAATTCAACTCTGCTACAGGCTATTAAGTGCCAATTCAACTCCGCTTTTCAGCATTCAATGAAGTCAGCCTTGCTTGAAGGGAAGATAGTGAAGATGGATTGAGAGCTGGATGCTTACCTTCCTTTCCTTTTTTCCCCTCTCTCGCCGCTTTCTTCTGCCAAGACTCTTTCACCTCACCCTACCAACTCCTTTTCAATCCGGATGTCTGCAGAGATCCCAGACAGGAAATCCCTTCTAGCTTTCCGACAAGATTCAAATCGGGATTTTGGGCTCGACTAGAAAGGAGCAGGGTTGAGCAAGCGGGGCTAGTTAACTATTTAAGAAAGGAATAGGCGCTTTCTAGTAGATGGGATCATTATATATGAATGGGCTAGGAATTCTTATCTTTGCTTGCCCTGGATTCGTTTCCGTTTAGTGGGCAGAAGAAGAATCTTATAAGTCAAGGCTGGGCTAGTGAGCCAGTTTAGTCAAGCTCAATCGTGAAGATCATACGAAAGGGAAGTACGAACCACGAAAGTTTAGAACTCTTCGTTGTAAGCAACAAAACATCTTTGATACCTTGTTATAGGTAGAGATACTAGAGCAGAGCTTCCTGATTTCCCGCTTGGGATAAACTTCTTTTCTAACTCTTGATAGCCAGTCAAGTTCCAAATCTCAAGTAAATAGTTCTCTGTTCCCTTAATACCCCCTAAAGCAAATCTTTAGTTCGAAGTTCCCGGCTGAAAGACCTCACTCTTATCTTTGCTGGGTGGGTGGTCCTTTTCTTTGACATCAATCGTTTGGCTTACTTTAGAGAAGAATGCGAAGGGGCGGAGCGGAGCGTAGATATAGTAGGAAGTGGGAAAGTGCCTTCGGTAAGACCTCTGTCCTCCCCTCTGAGTCCAGGAATAGGCTTGCTAGTTGTTTCATCCTCCCAGTCGTGAGCTGAATCTAAGACTTCTTCTTAGCCTCCACCGAATCAGAAGAAAGGCAGGGCCCCTCATCAAAGGAAGAGCAATTCCTATCAATAGAGCAAGGAAGAGAGTTCGGGCTAGATTCAAGCTAGAACTCTTTATAGGCTCAGCTAGTATATCATAATCTTAAAAAAAGGCCGGTCTTCTTAAGGCTCTCGCGAGGTAGAAATCAGAAATGGAAGTGGTACAAAGACTTCTATTTATAAGCAATCGGGCTTTTCTCACTCAAGCAAGTCGAGCTACTCAATCTAGGATGACCTAACGTCACAACCTTATAAAATAAAAGTCCTCTCCAGGAAGAAAGAGAGATGGCATTGATGGCAAGGATGCAATGGATACGGGAGGAGATGGATTCGTTTGCGCAGTGGAGTGTTTCCGCTCTCTGTCCATTGAGAAAGATAGTTTTAGTCAAGCGAGATAGATCAAGTCGAAAGAATAGAAAGTACGCTTTAGGAAAGTTAAATATAGGAGGCTAGAAAGAGTAAAGCGAGTCGAGTATCAAGATAGGTTTAGGAAAGCGAAATCTCGAACCATAGGAAACGTCCTCTTCGAAAAGGTTGCCCGAGTCTAGATTCTATTTTTCAAAGCGAGCACAGATTAGTTCTTCCGCTGAAGGAACTGTTCTAGTGTTTCAAGCTGAAGTGCAGTGGGAAATGAAATGCGATGTAAAGGAGCGAAGGAGAAATGCAAATAGAACCATAAGCCGTTTGTTAGCAACTTCAGTCTCAGGGGAATGAAATGGATAATCAAACTGCTAAGGGAAGCTGACGAAAAAAAAGGAATATAATCGCTTAGCGCGCCCCTATAGAGTAGAGTAGAGTGGGCAGAGCCTTCCCGCGGGCTAAGTTACCATGGATTCCCAAAGATGAGTCTACGTATATATATAGCATAGCACAAGACGGTTTCAGACTAAAGGAAGGGCGTGCACCAGCCTGATCGCTTCTTGCTAATCCTGCCTCTAAAGAGCAGTTGCGGGCAAGACGACTTGATTCAAAAGATGATTGAGAATGCTTTCCCTAAACTAATGAATGAAAGGAATGGAGCTCTTGGTCCAGACCAGACGAGTTGCCATTTCCCCTTTTCTTACTTAATCTGATTGAATACCATATTCATATTAGTATATTGTATTAAGTAATACTGAGTAATACTAGAAACGTGCCAACCAGTGGGAGAAAGCTTAGGAAAGTTCCCTCCGCATCGATTCCAGAGCTTTTGGCCTTTGCCTGTCTACCTAGGGTATCCTTGCCTTGCATCATCCCATCCTTCCATAGAAGATGTTTAAGAATAATATGGGCGCTAGTTAAACTGTTTATTTATTTATGTATTTTGTGGGCATCTCAGCCAGAGCTGCTGAATGTAAGTCATTTTTAAGTAAAGCATCGGCTTATCCAGATATTGTAGACGGGATTGGAGAGATTAGACAACATGGTCTAGAGACAATAGAGTCAGCATATAAAGAAATTCTTGACACACAGATGAAAATGCTTGAAAACGTAGAGCAGAAGGAGACATATTGGGATGTACTTTTGTCTTCGAGAAGCCCTTGATCCTAACCCCTTCCCCACGGAGCGGTATATTGCGGGGTGGATAAGGACAGGTTCCGGGAAAGCATGGATAGGACAGGGGGGCATGGATGATAGGCAGCAAGGGAAGGCGCAAGCCATATTAAGATCAGGCATTTTCTCGTCAATCGAACCAGTCCGGTTCTCGTCAACTCAGAGCGGGAGGGATTGGTTCACGAGTCTGTACTATTCTCGGTCATTTCCGCAAGCCTGCCTTTGCACTTCTTCCACTGATCCCCCTACTAATCTAAGCACTGAAGCAGGTTATCCAAGCGCTATACAAATCAAAGCTATCCAAGCGGATAGGCACCAACAGAGGAATAGGTTCTTCGATCAAACGGCCCTAGGAAGGGGGAGCACGGCGTATCACACGTGTTGGAAGGTAAGCGAAGAATATCCTGTCATAGTTCCGGGTAAAGCCCGCCCACTTCGGGTTCTCCGACAAGGGTCTATGGAACGCGGGTTATGACTATGGGGGTGAAGGGGATGTAGGCTTCCTGCTCCGATGCCCCCGTATATGGAAAAAGATCTGCTCTTGCCAGTGGGGATGAAGGAGATGTTACGCGTGCCGGTGAATCCGCAGAGGGAATAAGCGAAGTAAACCGTGAGTTAAGCGTCCTTCGCGTTTACCGTGAGAAGAGTTTCACGCGGCGGCTAAACGTACCTATTTTTTGCCATTGAGAGTGTGAGACCGCGCTTGTTTCTCCAGCAGGAGTTGTGTGTGCACACGGCTTCTTCTGCTGCCCTAGCTTCTCCATTCTCCAGGTGAACCTAAAGCTTCAGAACCAGTGGTGGCAGCAGCCACTGAGGAAGCAGACGATCCCTCAGTAACGCATCTATGAATGCTTGGGAAGAGTTCAGTAACGACTTCAAATCCAAGTCGTCAAAGTCCTAATCTGGAAAGATTCCCGAGAAGCCCCACTAATAAGGTTCAAAATCGTTGTTAAAAATTTAGGTAAAAGGAGTGCTCGAGTATGCCTTCTAGCTCTCCTATGGAATAGTGGTAATGCTAAATAATGGTACTCAGCGCATGGATTTCTCGTCAAATAGAACTAGAACGGCTCAAAACACAAGAAAGCGGGCCTTTTCTTCTTTGGTGTCCAGACCCCTGAATTGCTTTCGACTCGGTGAACTGGAATAGGGAATCTATTTCAAAGAGCCCGCTATGGTGCAGACTTTACCTGAATTTGGCGGTAAGAGCATTCCTGGTTCAATCAAGTATTAGAAAGACTACCTAACGGGGGTAATAGAGACGGTGTAATCAAGGAGGCATGGGAGAAAAAGCGATGAGCTAAGTTTGCTGATTGTTCTACACTATTCTTTTGTTTATGCTTAGGCTAGGCAACCTGTAGTGATTCTCCTAGCCCTATGATGCGACGGTAGCTTGCAATGAGTACTTCTGCTTTTTTGTTTGTTGAAAGAACATAACGTCACCATAACGAGTTTCAGTGGTGTAGGATAGGAGGAAGATAGTCAGATTGTATTGGCGCGAGTGCATGGTGTAATCTACCCTGTACTAAAAGTACAACAAAACACTCTATTCTATCAACTCCCCCAAGAACTCGACTGTACTGATCTACAAGAGAGAGTTTGCTGACAAGAAAGAGATGTCGATCTCTACTCATTGCTTTGTGAATATGTAAGCAAGATGAAGCTCACTGGATATATAATCGATTCTCCCTGCTGTTGTTTTTCACGAACGAAATGCCCTAAGCTAAGTAAGGCAACCTCTATGTGTTTTGTTCTTTCGTGCGGCACTCTTTTTGTATTGTCACAATCTATGTCAACTGGATCTGTAGATGAAATACCAGATCTGATAATTGTGCCTTAAAAACCACCTCACTAGTGGCCTTAAATTATGAACTTTTAAAGACACTTAAGCCTCTTGACTTCCAGGAAATGTGACTATCTCCAAGGAAAACACATAGTCCAGTAATAGATAGTCGAACTACGATCATCAACACCCACGTCATCATATGCTACTAATCGAATCGAATTTCTTAAGCTCTGATAAGGCTATGCGCAAAAAGATGGGCTTTCCTTGGCTTGTCCATGAATCTGCTAAGGGGAGGTATCAGAGCGCTTTAAAAGTTGCGCGTTTTCTTCAAGAAAGAACATCCGTTTTGCTCGCAGGGCTTGCTTTGGGTACGGAGCCGCGTTCCGAGGAGCGCTGAACGACGTTCCGGAGCGAGTTCCGGAATACAAACAAGTGATTGCCTTGCCAGGGCTTGCTTCGTCATAGCCGCAACGCGGTATAGGTAGCGTCATTTCTGGGCAGCCGCTACGCCCGTTCGCAGGAGCGGGTCATTGTTAACTTAAAGCGCTTGGCCAGCGTATAAGATATCTTGGCGCGTTGTTCAGCGCTTGCAATCGAGCCATTTGCAATGAAAAATGCTGGAGATCGTCGGACTCCGATTACGCTGGTGGCCCGACACCAGGAAATCGACATCAGGATACGTCTTCCTCTTGCTGGCGGCGCCATTCGTGGAAGAGTGAGAAGGGTCACAGCCTACCTCTACACACGCTGAGTATATTGCTTGCTACGACCGAGGAAATCACAGGACTTCAGGGGTACTATCTCTAGACGCTGAAGATCTACTGTGAAAACTCAGCAGCCCTTGCCTTCTCCAACAACAAGTCGTCTAGCAGGTTGCTTGCAATCAACCACGACGTAAAGTACTATGTTTTGAAGGACATTTTGGAAGATCCTCTAGTGTCGATAGATCACATTAGCACCAGCATGATGATAGCAGACCCTTTGACCGACCTTGCAATACCGGCGCCGGCGGCAATTTAATGCCTACGGCTATTCTCTGGTCTTTTCTAAGTTTTTCATCAATTTAATGCCGAGAGGCTGTATTGCAAGCAACCTCGTCCACAAGCTAGTTAAATACCGTGCAACCGATCCATCTGCACGACAGCGCTCATCTACCGCTGTCAGTCTTTAGGTACGAGAGTCAA